>CM052078.1:36865290-37095290 GCA_020010945.3 Muscidifurax raptorellus | reverse complement strand
TTTTTATTTCCAAGAAAATGTAGAGCTATTCAGTTTGAATTAAATATAGATACATTAATTGCCTTCCACCGATACGACTAGCTGGAATTTTGCTCTGATGGGAACTAACAAATTGCTGGCATCTTAAATGTATTGATTATCATCATCGTAATTACGTAATTTACTCGGCTAGATAAAAAACTACCAAGTAAATTCGATCATACTTGCGTCTATCCGAGTTTGTCTAAATAGCGATGCTTAGCATTAAAAATATTTCCTTAATAATACTCTATATTACATCGCTTCGTCAATGGAAAATTTTTTCAAAGTCGCCCCCCCCCCCCTCTGATTTATGAATCGATTCCTGCCGATCGGCAAAAAAGACCCCCGCAAAATCAAAGCGAAAACCCAAGCGAGATATTTAAGACGATGATTAATCTCCTCTCGGTCGCATTTTTTTACTCGCCTAGTCCCTTTCGACAGTCGCCACTGACTCTCACATGTGTGTGCGTGCAAAACTCGTTTCTCATCAAGGGGAGGAAGCCTCTTACTTTTTTTCTCGAAAGCGGTGAATATTTCTCAGCCGCCATCAACGCTATACTCTTAATCAGCGGCGCGAGGCTCTTCCCGGTGCAAATGAACCGACGATGCGAGACACTTGCATGATTTTATATATACGCGGAGAGGAAAAATGGTATAGGTAGTTTACGAAGGAGCCAACAGCGTGAATTGTTTTCCTGGAAGGCGATTGTTTGAATTATGCTCGATTTGCTTCTACTGTTGCTGCTGCTGCAGAGATTTTCTATTCCTTTTCTTTCCGAGGTGATTATTCATTCGGTTATGAATAGTATACGGCCTATACGACGTATAGCGCTAGAGATTCTGATTTCGATAAAAAAAAAGGAAAAGGTGCAAATGTTTTTTGTTCTCTCGATTTCTAAAGATTTTCACCTGGCCATGCAAGTGCGAAAATTAATGATTTTTTGAAGACTTTCTATCAATTTTATTCGTAAAAATGTATAATAGAGATATAGTTACAGTGAAAGAAAAAAAAAGTTCACGCACTGACCATGAGTGGAAAAATTGTTGTCGCCTTCCGCAGATAAAAACATCGCTCGGGGAGACCATTCGATCCCACACTTAATCGAAATAAGGAGAAAAAGAGGGGTTTACAACACACACGCACACACCGCCGCGCGGCGCACAGCTGTTTTCCCCGCGCAAGAGCTATCTTTCTTTCGCGTTGCGGCAGCGCTTCGAATCAGCTGATTGAGCGATAAATCATTGCGTAATTAGCGGCGCATGCCTCGATGAGACGTAGGATTCCGCGGCTATAGTTTCATCGCAGTGATTATACGAATCATCCGAGAAGAGAGCGCGGAAAGAAAAGCGCGGAGTATTTTCTTTCTCGTCGATTTCGAAGGATTGATTGTGTTTTATGCGTGCGCGGAGGAGTCGTTACATTAGAAAGTATCTCGTGCATTGAGAAAAAAAGATCCTCGCAATAATAATACATGTAAATGTTCATCAAGACTTTCTGCTAAAAACGAACCGCAGTCTCCTAGACAACCTTGAACGACAATCGCAAACACGCTCTGCTTATTCATCCGACTCTCCCGTCGGAGACGCGACTCCGTCTCTCATTTTTCGCGCGTCTCGCGACAACGATAAAAGAGTATAGTATTGTAGCGCGCGGGAAAGACATTTTTTTCACTGGCGACGACTACGACTAATTTTTGCACGGCGAGATAGCACATGTGTGTGCGTGTCGGCCGGCGAACGAGAGATAAGGCTGCGCGGCGGTCGGTTCATTCGAGATAAAAACGAGCGAGCGCGCGGGCAGATATGCGTCATCACGTGATTCCGCACCGGCGTTTTTTTTTATATTCTGCGTTGCGTCGTTTGGCGCGGAATGCGATCGGCGGGCTCCTTTTTTTTTATTAGAGATTGACTTTGCGGTCGATTGACGTTGTGGTGCACGGAAATAGGGGTTCGACTGTGTTTTGACTTTTCGTACGATAGGTTTGTATTATTGAACAGCTGCTAGAAACGACGTGGACGACGAGTGCGTGTACTCAAGAAAGATAATAATTGTTAAAAGTGTGTCAGGCGCGATAGGCGCGCGCGTACAGCGTAAAAAAATGTACACTTCAATTTTATTTTTAAAGCCGACTTTCTTCCCTATTATTTTGCGCTCGATTTCGCGTTATCTTTTGTAAGAACTCTTTTTAAATAATAACGTTGAATTTCAAAGGGAAAATATTTTTCGTCTCTATCTTTCCTAAAAAATTCCTCTATATGCGTATTCACGCACCAGCCGTAGGTCCATTAGCGCAGTACATTAGCCTGTTTGCGCTCTTCGTCCATATATGTATATGTGTGTTCTTTACTCCGAAAAATTCGCCGAGTAAACCAAGAAAGAAAGATAAAACGTTCAACTGACAAAAATTCTCTCTCCAAGGTCTTCCCCGAAAACGTTTCAATCTCAATGCACACACCCGTCACCGAAAATCCAATTACCTATAGACCACAGCAGCAGCATCAGCAGTAGCAGCAGTAGTAGTAGTGTATATATAGTATGGACGAGTCACTCCGAGGCGTAATAAAATAATCCCACGCAGACCGGCTCTGAAACTCAATATCCCCCTCTCATCCTCGCACCCCAGAGCGTACAATCAAACGAATGAAGGTGTATATGCGCGTATATACCTGTATGTGTGTGTGTGTGTCTGGCGGCGTATAAGACACGTTTGAATAACATAACCCACTTAACTCGCGGCCGGAAGCGGCGCACGTCGAATTAACGAGATTGAGAAATATTACTGCCCCCCCGCGGAGAGAAGGGACTCTTAAGTCCATTCCTAGACGAGGCCAGTCAAGTGCAAAGGTAACGCAGCGACCCTCCATGCCGTCGTAAAGCACCGCGGAGCCGGTTCTTCTTTAAGATTATAAATGTGCTTCTGGGTGGTGCAGCAGACGATTAGGGCAAATTTAATTTTTATTTGATTTCGGCGCGCAAATTCTTAATACCATATATGCGAGAATAAAATGCGACGTTGGTAATAATGGAGAACTTCAGGGGGAATCCCCTGTATGATTGTATACTCATACGATCGTTTATCGGGGGGTGTGCATACGTGCGCGGCGCAGCGATGAATTATTAATCGATGATTCATCATCGTCATCATTGCGAGTCTCTGATCTACCCGCGCCTAGATAAAACGCTTTTGATGGATTGAGCTTCGTCTAAGAATAATCCTCAAGAGCACTTTCGCGGAGAACAGACGCTAAATACGGAGGGGTTTCACCCGTCGGTCTCCGCTCTTGACGGCTATAATATTTAATAAACAGTCTGCTTCCGCGAGAATCGCGTAGAACGACCGCTTTAACTCGACAGTCATTATAGCGCTCAAAGTGCAAATTTTCGATAAACACTAGTAGTAGAAAAAAAATTCTACCGAATCCCTAACCCTAATCATTTCTGTATATAACCACCCCAGATGATCCACTCAATTAAACCCACCGCGAGAGAGAGACATTCATCTCTGACCCTCCCTCTCTCCCTCTCTTTCTCTCCACCTCATATATAAGCGCACGTGGCGGAGCAGAGGGATAAAAGGCGCTAATGTTAATTTCGCAACGCGCTCTTTATGCAAATATCTTCCGTCTCTCTCTCTCTCTCTCTCTCTCTCTCTCTCTCACTCTCGTAGTAGCAGCTCTCGCTCGCGCGTCTCGAGAATAATATAAATTACCGGGCGAATAAATTCGTTATTTAAATTTTACAATCCCGCGGTGGCGTTGCCGCCTCTTCAGCGAGCGAGTGGGGGGACTAATTAATGAATTCTATTAGCATAATGGAGTCGACGCGCGGCGTTATGCTCTTTCTCTCTCTATCTCTCACGTTGCGCTGCTGTATTGTGTATATACGCATAGATGTGTGTGTGCGCCCGCGCGAATGCGTTAGGTTAATGAAAGTAGCTTGCTTGCTTTTTTTTAATACTTCGAGCGGCGATCTGGCGCGATAATTCAAAAGGCCAGCGTTGAGCTTATAACGAACTTAATATTCGTGTTTCCGATGCGTTTCATATCCGCGCAATTTCGGTTATACGCAGTGCACACACCAGTTATTCGATATATCGTATCTAAAAACTTCCGAAGCAAACTTAATCAGTCTTAATAAATTCGAAAACTCGGCGTGTCGGCACGGAAACAACAACGACAAGAGTCGAAAAGTCGACGACATCACCCTCATACGGGGTAAGTGCGTGCACATTCCGCAAACCCTCTCGCGTCTCTCTCTCTCTCTCTCTCTCTCTCTCTCTCTCTCTTTCTCTCCCAAATAATAAAAACTTTCGCCTCTCTCATCCCGACGAGCAATAGAAACTCCTGTCCCTCGATATACACACTGCGAATAATAAAAAAAAAGCCGGCAACAGAGGAAAAATTTCCAACGCACTAGAATAGCACGGCGACAAAACAAGAGGAGGAGAAGAAGAAGCTAAGGGAAAAGCAGCGCGGAAAATGCGGGATCGAGTTGAATCACCTCTGGCTGCAGGTGAGAGTATATAGAGCTCTCGTGTCTGGCGCCGTGCGCCACGACGATCGGTGTCACGTAGGCGCATGCAAGAGAGAGAGCAGCTACCTGCGTTGGCCGAGTGCCTATGTGCGACAGCTCCTTTGGCTGCAGTGTGGAATACGCTTACGGAGGAGGAAGAAGAGAGCCGAGAATAATCGTCGTCGTCGCAGAGAGCCGTAGACTGAATTCTCAGATTTTCGGTGCAGACGAGAGAGAATCGTTTGTTTGCTTGTTTTGGACGATTTCACGAGGCTCTTTTCTAATTCCTCTCTGTCATCGGATTACACAGCTTTTCTACAAACAAACGACAAATTTTGTAATCAGTATATATTCAATATAGTCTATACTTGTACACCTCAAGGCGAGTATAAAATAGCCTGTGTAGGACAGACCGTTTAATTCGTAACGCTAAATTTGCGCTTGAATCAGACATACATACACAAGTTATTTCAAGACACTCGGCTGCTCGCTCGTCGGAAAAAGAGAAGACAGGAAAGAAAGCAAGCAAGAGACAGAGAGCGAAGCAAGAGAATTATTCGCCGCGGCATGTCAACGCGCGACGGTGCATTTTATACACCGTCATATTCCTGCAGGGAGTGACTTATTTTCCTTGCAACCACACCAGAGAGAATGAGAGAGAGAGAGAGAGAGAGAGAGAGAGAGAGAGAGATTGCCGCCGCCGCCGACGCGACTTCTCCTGTGTCTTGAATTATTACACGTCGCGACGACGAGGACGACATCGAGGAAAGAGTAAAATAGAGAAGAAGATGAAGGGGGAGAGACGATGATCGTTACAAACGACCCGCAGATTTGTATCTTTCTAGTTCCTAGTCTCTCTCGGCTCATCTAATTTTTTATCCCTAATTGACCGCTATTTTTCCCAATTTACATGCTAATCGAGAGCTGCGCTTATACAGCCTCCGAATCCTGCGAGATGCATCCACGGATATTATTACGTCGAAGAAATTTAATTTCGCCAAAGAGACACTGCGCGCGCGTCCTCGTTCGTATATAATCTTTGCTTTTTTTCGCGTCATTAACATGGCCGCCGTGTGCTCCGGCAGTATAACTTAATTAACTTTTAAACGACAACGATAATAAACGAGATATATATATATACACTCCCCTCATAACACACATATATAATATTCTCGCCCGCCGGAGAGAATGTATAAAAGCGAGTAATTAAACTCGCCTTTATTTAGACTCTCTCCGAAGACGACGAGCCCTCCCCCATAACAACAAAGAAGAGAGACAGAGCGAGGGAGAGAGAGAAAAAAGAGTTTCACGCAGCAAGTGCACGCGCGGCGACGGTAGCTCGGCAGCGTTTCTTCGAATCTCAAAGACGATAATAAGTGCGCGCTCTCTTTGGCCGCGCGCGAGGGTGGGAACCGATCCGTGAAGTCTTCAAACCTACTATCCTGCAACGACGCCCTTCTGCTTTGTCTTTCGCGCACTATATATATATATATATATATATATATATATATATATATATATATATATATATACTACTGCGATTTCCCCCTGACTCGAGCTTGTCATGGCGAAAATATACATGAATTATCATTTTTATTTTTCGACTCGACAACGGCAAAGGATCCGCGTATAGATTTGAATCGCGTCGTCGTCGCGCAGAGGATCGTTTAGACGCTATAATCGTCGAGCATCGCCAATCAATTAATAATTCGCCCCGCGAGCAGGAGCGCGCGCGTAACTCAAACGGAAGAAAGACAAGTCAAGGTATACGCTGATTTATTTGCCGTGTACCTCGACGCTGCTCTCTTTTCATCCGCGCAGCGCAGGGTCGGCTTCTTCTCTCCCTTTCCTTTCCTGGCTCTTATATGGCAGACAACAATGCAACGCCGCGCGCTGATATTCGCGACCTCTCACGCTCCACATACCGCCGCGGGGATTATTATTGTTTCGGAAGAAGCTGACGCCGCCGCCGCGAGTTGTACGTGTGTATGCATTGTGCTGATCTTGGTCTTGTTAGCCTCCGCTGTCGTGAAAGACGTGTCGTCGAGGTGCGAACTTACTGTGCGGGATTTGATAATATTCGTCGGAGTTATTGTTGTTGTGGATGATCAATCGGCTGTGCTCGTCGTGGCTTTGTTTGCGTTAGAAATTAGAGTTTAAAGAGAATATATCGCGTTGGAAAAATGCACGCGCCGCAGCGTTGGATTATAAATATATACCTGCAGTAAAAATGTAAACGAGATGATAACTCGTCGTAAAATATTTAAGTAACCAACCACCAGCACACGTCACGGTTTTCTCTACTATTTCTTATGTACACCTCCACGTGTCATATTCTTATTCGACTATTCATCACACACGCATACACACACTGCACACCAAGCTGCATAATACTACAAGTCTACGTACTTCCGATATTTGCACTGCTATCCATTTTGCAACTATGATGTGGGTTCCTACCACCTGGCACTTTACACTGTTATATTCTGCGACGATATGAAAAAGTAATTATAACGCTGCGAGGGGAGGCTTTGTTACTATGTTGCAGTTTTTCTCGGTGTGCTGTGGGCTCTGTGATCGATCGCTTGTGGGTAAGCGAGAGAGGGGGAAACATTTGCGGCTGTCGATTTTTTTTCAACCCCGTAAATTGACGCTTATTCGGGGACCCATCGTGTATTTTTAATAATAAAAAAAGTTTCTCTCTTGAGCTACAGTCACGAAGTCAAATCCATCACACTCGAAAGCCGCCGCAAATACGGGAAAAACCCCGAAAAATTACCATTTAAATTGCAAATGAATAAGCGTTTCGAAACGCTCGCTTCTATATATATATATATGGGGAGTTCGAGAGCTCGGGGAGCGTTTTATAGTCCGTAAACGGCGACACATTTATCGGAAGGCACACACGCGCGCGCGCACACACAGTATACACGAGGGTAAGAAAAGGAGGAGAGGAGGTTGAGCTTTGAAAGTTAACCTGCGCCTTGACTGACTACCTGTCACACTCGACGACGTACAAAGCGAGCGAGAACGTCCGCCTTCCGTGTATCTTTCTCTCTCTCTCTCTCTCTCTTTTCGGGGGATCTCGCCGACCCTTCCATATCTTTTTTTTCTGTTGCCCAACTTTGGCCTTGTAACGTCCTTTTTTTCGTATCATCTCTTTTTCGTCGTCTTGTTCACGGCTCCTTAACGCACGTATTCAAATAGGCGATGAACTATTCCTAAAAAAATTCTGTATCTGTACATTGAGGAGAAATATAATTACTTCATTATCGCACCTCGAGAATCTTTCTCTCTACAATTAGGCTCTGCACAACGGCGAGTAGAAATCGCGCGCGATGAAAGATCGATCTCCTCTCTCTCTCTTACACACACACACAGACAGCTTCTCTCATACACCCACGCGATTTCCAGGTCAGCATCCATTTGTTTTCGAGGCGCCTCTCGACAGGAGCAGCAAGAATCTCTCGCCTCACTTTCGATTCTTTGTTCGACTCACGACGAGCGAAAAAGAAAGAAAGAAAGGAAGACTCGTGACGCTCGAGAGAGAGAGAGAGAGAGAGAGAGAGAGAGACAAGTGCGCGATTCCGTTTTCGCGCGCGCGAAATTCAACGGCTCGTCTTTTAACGAATGGTTTGCTCTTCTCTTATGAACAAGAGAGAAAGTGAAAGGCTATGTGCAAGGTAACGGTCACGAATTTCCGAGAGAGGCATACACATACACAGATATATGTATACACATAGAGGAAGGAATATACACGAGGACTTAGTATGCAGACGCGCGAGACTCCCACGACGAGCGGCGAGAGATCCCCGTAAGCTTACCCTCATAATTCCGTCTATCCGTCTTTCTCTCCTCGGAGAGTAGTATTTTCCGGAATCGTGGGCTTTGCGCGTATATAGTGGAGCCGCGGTTAAGCCGCCGTCGTCAACTTTTGGGAAACCTGCCGGAAAAAAAAATTATTGCGTGTTTACGTATGCATTCCTCGAAGACAAAGCGAACTTTTCATTGATACACGCAACGCTTCATTCAACCGCGCGCAATCAATTTCGTCAACCAGATCGTTCAACCACGATCGACAATTACGCATTATATCACAGTGAGAGAGAGAGGGATAGCCCATATCCCACAAAACTCTCTATACTCCGTATACCTGTACGTATAGCAAAGGAGGCGAGTATAAACACATTGTAGCTCTATATACGCTATCTCTTCCAATCGCTCGCGTTCCCTCTTCCTTGTTCTCCCTTCTCACACGTCTGCCGACGGACTCCCTCCTCCAACAACTCTCGCGCAGCAGCTTGAGCCAGACAAAGCCTTGGGATTTACCTGCGGCTGCGACGATACGTATACGGGGTTCAGGGCCGTACGAGAGCCATTCAGATCCTTGACACTCGCTTGCTGTATACATATGTATATATATGTAGTACACACAGCGTCTTTCTCGCTATTATGCGAGCGCTCTTGTTTCTTTATATACGCGGATGGTACGAAAGAAATTTGAATTTTTCGCGCGTTTTATTATGTTTACCGTTTTTTGTTTTCACTTACCGACCGCGTAAGTTTATTACGCAACGTATGACCGCGTCGACTCGCCAGATAAAACGAAAGACTAAACAAATCCGTCCGTAAATGAAAAAAGAGAGGCCGGTAATGCTCGCGAAAAAATAAAGGTATTACTCAACGCGCGTATACACGTGCCGAGAAACTCATCACTGCGAAAATAAAAAGAGAGCAGTGAAGAAGAAGAAAACCAGACGGAGCTGCGAGAATATTATATACACAGAGAGGCAGAGAAAGCAACGAGCGAAAAAAAGCGTGGCTCGAAGGTGACTCGTCGATCGAGTGGCCGAAAGATAACCGTCGAGAGCGACCGCCGGCATTTTCGCGTTACATCATCCCACCGCTAAATATACTCGTCTGCGCGCCGAATTTCCTCTCTCTCTCTCTCTCTCTCTCTTCTCTTCGTTCCTTTTATTCGGTCTGCGCGTTTTGCAAGCTGTGGGCCTTTAACCATCAGCTGAAAGAGATATGGCTCCCTCTCTGTTTTTTTCGTCGGTTGTAAAGGAACTTTGTTTAAATAAATAAAAAATACGACATATACTCCCTGTGATAATTGTTGACGAGACGTAGTCTAGATCTTATACGTTGATAATCGACACGCACGTGTATATAGTCTCTCGTCGAGGGAACCCCTCCATTTTCATTGGTAACCCGATATAGCCTCTCGTGAGCCCTTCGACGGCGCCACTTTTCTTCTTGCGCTTTTCCATTCAGAAATTCAACCGCGCGCGATATCGAGCGTGAAAAATACCGAACAATGGCTGTGTTATATGCTCCCCATTTTTTTTTAATGTTTCTCAAAGAATAAATAAATAGAATTTTACGAGAAAATAGCCAGGTTTGGACGTTTTCTGCTCTCTGTATAGCGTCAAAATGTTATCAACTCGGGATATACAAAGCCGTCTCCTTAAACGATTTACGGTCAGTCATATACGCCGGCCGAAAGGTATTGCGTGCGTGTATAGTATCGCAAAACGGGCCGCATTTCTGGGCTCCCCTATATAGATATATAATGTGTATATACCTACACGCCGCGAAGCTCTGATCCCGTTACCATCTGTCGTCGACGGGGCTCTACTTTGCAGCGTATCGACGAGTATTCCCTCCGGATATACGCTACGACCCCTCTTTTTATATTTACTTTCTCCGCGTCGACGGCGAGAGCGTATATTTCGTTTTCTGTGAATGGGATATAATATATATATATATAGCGTGTTTGTCATTTTTGTCATCTTTCGATTATCAAAATTCAACGCATTTCATTACGAGAAAAACATAAACAAACATATCAAAGTCTCGATAGTAAAATGGAAAATCCATCTCTCGCGCGCGGAAGCAAGTGCGCGCTGAAGAATTCAATTCGTATGTGTTTCCGCTTCACAAAATGCCACATCCAGTGAAAATATTTTGTACTCCAGTGTATATACATACATACGCGTGCATTATATTCTTTATCGTCTATTCTCTCTCCCGCGCACGCTTTTCGTCGCACTTTTTGTCACGAGAGCTAGAGGACGAAAAGGATTTTTGCTTCTCCGTCGCTTTTCGGAATCTGGTTGTTCCGGCTCGACGGCCACGTGACGGCCAGACGGAGAAGCAAAGAGAGCGAGAGAGAAAATACGCGACGCTGCTTTCCCTGAGCTGCTGCTTCGTTTTTCTTACACGACGTTCGTGCGTCTTGTGTTGCATGAAGATCTGCTGTAGCTCTTGAGAGAAAGAGAGAAGCTGGAATATCTTAGGATTTTCTGCTTTTACTTCCTTGTTTTTCGAGGAGCGACGACTGGAGGAGAGAGAGAGAGAGAGAGAAAGGGAGAGAAAGGGAGAGAAAAAATGACGAGTCTGATTTAAGGCTGTTTTCGTCGCTGCTGTTGCGACTTGGGTGTGCTGAGTATTCATGGGAAGGGGAGGATTGTTTTGGAGAGCTTTTCTGTATGTAAGGGGTATAAAAGCGCGTTAATCGTTTTTACTGGAAATCGGACTTGTTTATTGCAATAATCCATTAGCAATATACGCGAGTATTCTCGTAATTATTCGAGTGGTTCTCGAAGGGTGGCATTATATCGTGGCCAGCTGTTTTGCTATTCATATACGGAGAAACGGCCATTGCGTATAGTGTGAACGGCGAGATAAAATCCTGCTGTTGAAATATTTGTTTAGGATATCGACTTATACTTCGAAGAAAAATATATACAAGAGGTTTATACGAGGCATTCTCGAAAACGTTCAGTGCCTATCTTATACGTACCTGAAATAAAATCCGAAAATATCTTATCTACGTGCCCATATTTATGGGACGTATTTTTTTCGGTGCCTCGAATATTAGCGCGCTTTCATAAATAAAATTTATATTTTGAAAGGGTTAGCAGTTTCAATTCACGAGTATGCGTTGTGAATATTTAATATACGGAGAGAATATATTCTAAAGAAGAATGCTTGAAGAGAGAATCGTCCGAACCGATGGAGAGATGTTTATTTAAAATACTATAAACATCTGATTAGGCTGGCATTGGTCCTTAGTAGCAGAGAGAACTTAAGAGGGGAGATGATGCCAGCCTGGTTCCGAGACCGTGAATAACGTAGAATGTTCTATCGAAAGTTAATTGTCTTTTGAGTTTATTCTTTTCATATAAAAAAAACCCTCTTACGCGTGCATAAATAAGAATGGTAGTTATGAATTTTATTCGAAAGCACTATTATTATATACAAACCAGCAGTTTTCGTAATTTACAAAAATTCATGTTCAATTTTGAAAAGCAAAGTCCTGCCGTAGCCCGACTGCAGTGTCATGTAAAACGCGACTATATATTTATATATACTTTCATCGAATCTTCCCTCGGCATCGTCCGTATTTACATCGAATGCTGATCGCGCAGCTCTCGTTCCCATGCACTAGAGCAGCGTTCGGAGAAAAAAAAGAGCTCTCCATTACGCAAGAGCGATTATTCACGCGCTCCAAACGCACAATGAGGTTACTTTGCACACACCCGTCGTCCCAGTGATCTCTCGAGAAAGCCACGTGATTCTCATTATAATGGGCTCTTCAAAATTTTTCCACAAAGGTCGAAACGCACATTAAAAATAAAATAAAACAAAAACAACCACACTTGCGTATAACGCACACACGAGAGCTTCGAAATGAATTTCGTATTTGTCAACAACAAGCCCTCGCGTCTGTCCACCAGCAGCGAATTTCATTCAATTTCTATATCGCGTCCTTGTGTACAGCGCACATACTGTGCTCTCTCTCTCTCTCTCCCTCGTGCGAGTTAAGCAAGCAGAGACTGGTATTGCAGCGGCGGTGGCAACAAAGCTCGGGCAATAATTGTTGTCCACCGACGACCAGTGGAGGAGGAGGAGGCAAGAGCCGCTGCTGCTGCTGCAAGGGCAGAATGGGAAATGAAGGCCCGGCGTCATCGTGCAGTATATAGGCTTACTGATGGCGGCGTATGTACACACAGTGCGGGGAAGCGTGTTTATGAAAGAGGCGCTTCTCTCTGATTTTCATTTTTGCTTGTGAATTTTCGGTTTTTACTTGGAATTTTATTGTCACTTCAGTGAGATAAAAATCGAAGTGTTTAAATATAAAAAATTTCGTAGAATGCTAAATTTAATTTAGTTTAATCATGAAAAGCGCATTTACTGTAGTAATATTCAACCTTTCTAATTCCATACTCTAAAAACATTGTATTGAGTTCGTATATGCCGAACGAACTAGGATATATACATATATATAGTCTCTCACGACGCAATAACGTACACGGCCTATACACACGTGTGTACGTTCGCCCATACGTGATCATACAAGGAACGTTTGCGCAAACAGCCAGGGACCGCCCTGGCTCTCTCTCTCTCTCTCTCTCGTGGGCTAAAACCCTTTAGATGATGCATAATCGAAACAATGAGGGAGAGAGAGAGAGAGCGTAGGAGGGTCTCGTTGAGACGAGGAAAGAGGGACACGTGGGGTCTATTTTTAAACTGCTTTCATACAGCGGCTCGAGACGAGGATCAAAGCGCTCTCTGAAAAGTCGAGCTTTGATTAGGTTCGAGCCGATATAGAGTTAAGCTGCTTTTTGTTTGGTTTCTTTGGAGCGTTGACGCGCGGTCGGTTGTTTGTTGTATTTAGCGCGTAGTTGAAAACTGAGATTATAAGAAATTTTCAATATTTCTTTTCTGTGAAAAATAATATAAATATACACGATTCTATTGTTTATTTGTAAACTATGCTCGGTGATAAGAGCCGAGTAAAAAATACAAGAACAGCGATTGTTACTCTCTTTGTTAATTCTCTCGGATTCGTTTTAAAAATCAGATTTTTTATGCATACGATTCATTTCGTTTTCCGCACAAAACAATGCTAAAAGCTCTTTTGGAACAGCATGGTATAGTATCAGAGAGCTAAAGCGCAAATTTCTCGGTTGCATCACGGCAATTAGCAAACAAAAAGTAAGTGAAACAGAGAGACGAGCTAGCATCAAAAGACGAAATTCACAACAAAGAGAATAAAAGAAACTGTTGGAATAGACGAGAGAGTATAGAATGCTTTTTCGTGCTTCTTTTTTGTTAGCCAGGCCTAAAGTGATGGCCTTGAGAGAATTTTTCCAAGGGGTGGCTTAACAATAACGCATACTTTCTTCTCTCTCTTTCTCTGTCGACTTTCACGCACAACTATGCCCTTTCGTATATAATACGCACGACGAATCGTAATTTTCGGACGATTAAGCTTCTTCCATTGATTGATGGATGTTACGCAATCGCCACCTACTTCTTAATATGTATTTCGCGCGGCTAATCACGAGACGAATGCGACATTTATATAATTTTTTTCCAGAGGCCAAATTTGATTAAAAAAGCGTGACGCAACGGCGTCGTCATCATTAAAGCACCTCCTCGCCATGCATCCCCCCACTAACGAGCAAAAATCAGCATCAACTTCCTGTTTCGTCAGCCGGCGCAACTCGTCGCGAATCTTTCCGCGTTTCCTCCGAAAAGCCTCTCTCTCTAATACGAGTTCGTGTATGCACGAGAGAAAGAGAGAGAGAGAGAGAAAGAGAGCAAGTAAGTCTATTTTCGCGTTTGCGCAACGAAAAACATAATATCACGCGCCAAACGCGGCCGCGACCACAGAGTGAGACCGGCGCATCGGTATATAACAACCAGCTGAGTGGCGCCAGGCATCAGCTGTTGGTGACTCACGCGACGACTACCGCCGCCGCCGCCGCTGCCGCTCCTCTCATATAGCCGCGCTTTATATATACATACACAGTTACATATTAGCAGAGTCTATAATGGCGATCGCGTGGGTGTATACATATGTATATATAGCGTGAGAGAGTAGATTTTGACCTGCAAACGCTCGCGTTTTGACCCCGCGCGCTTTTTCGAACTGTGAGCTTGTTGCTTATATCTATATATATGCACATCTACTACAGCGGAGAGAGTCTATGGAAGAGAGAGAGAGAGAGAGAGAGAGAGAGAGAGAGAGAGAGAGAGAGAGAGAGAGAGAGAGAGAGAAAGAGAAAGAGAGAGAACTGCATTCGCGAGATTGGCCGGGCTTTGCCCCGCGAGAGCACTACTGATGCCATTGTTACATAGGTGATACGATATCCACTGAGCGCGAGCGAGAGCCTGCTTTGTTGTGTTCCTCCGCTGAGGCTGTGCAGCTTGTCTGAGTTTTATTCTTTCGTAGGAAATAAATAAATTTTGCAAGTGAGACATCAAAAATGAGATCGATGCACGGTTTATACGTCTATATAACGCTTAATAACAGAGTCCGCGCACTTTTTGCCGAGCTTATCGAAGTTTATAAATATAGAGCATTTGTATGTATGTATGTGCGTTTATACGAAAAACCTCTCGATCGCTGTATCATTACGCTCATTTGAATAATTATTTATTCAACTCTCCTATCCGATATATCTCTTGGCTTCTCGTAATAACAATAAAGAGACTCACATGCGTGCAGTCAATCTATAGCCGATCGATAATGACATAGTCCAAGCGATCGACCGCAGCATTCCATCGCAGCAAAAAAGAAATGACGCGCCAGGAGACAAAAAATGCGCAGCACTATTTTCGATATTATTTAATATGCACACACGAGTCAGATTAAAACGCGCGATCGGCCTCGTTCTATATTTTATCAAAAGCTACATTTTTTCTTCTTCCATACGACTCGTGTATATGTACATTTTTACTGATAAAAATACACTTTCCAATGCCGTTATGGATCTCTCGATGCTGCGGTCTTGTTTTTGCATAGCCGCGGGCGACCCGTCGTCGTCGGCTAATTTCAATATCAGCGAATGGAATTATGATCTTCTTTTAATCAACTTGTATTTTCTTTCTTTTTGCATTTTTTTTTTACATTAAGAGAATTGAGAGAGGGTCGCACCGTGTTATTTGTGCTGTATATTTTATCTGGATTTATTGATTACGTTATTTGAATTTCGCGCTCGATTGACTCGGCAGCCGGAGATGGCGCCGTGCATTTTGTTCGATAGGAAAATAACACATCGGCGAGCACAGCAATTTTTTCTCTCTACATAATCATACTTTGCGCAGAACCGTTTAATAATCGCTTTAGATCACAAGTTTACTCAACATCTCGTTCTAGAGATATATGCAAAAACGATACTACATATTATTTTAGTATAGCAAAGTGTTCTCTATATATAACAGGAGCCAAATCGTGCGTCCCGGCGCGTCAATTTGTCCGCTGCTTTTTCTCGGGGTCATCTCCGGTGCAGAGCTATACGTCGCTCTATTCCCCTGCAGCGATTTTACAGCCACCGGACACACACGGGGGACTTTGTAGCAGCCAAATTACGGCCCCGTCTTCCCTCTCTCTTGGGCACACGGAGAGAAAAAAGAGGCGACGATCGCTTCATCACCTCTTCTGCTTCTGCGCGACGACCTCTGATTTATCGTCCGCTGATGGCCTTTTCATCGACTTTTTTTACTTTCTCTCTCTCGCTCGCTCGCTCTCCATGTGTGTGATTTATCTCACTTAGGATTAAATTCTTCATCTTTGTTTCGCTCTGCTGATGCTCATTTTTTACTCTTCGAACTGGCTTCAATTTACGTCGAGAGAATTTTCGGTATATATCGTGTGCTTTTGATGTAGGGGAACGATCTCTCTCTCTCTCTCTCTCTCTCTCTCTCTCTCTCTCTCTCTCTCTCGTGCGCGCGCGCGAGTAGCCGTTTTATAGCAGCAGCCGATTGTGCTCGTGATAACATTCCTGTTGCGTGAATTCACACACACACACAATCGATTTCTCTCATGTATACAAACTCAGCGCGCGGCTAACAGCTTTTCGTGGAACGGGCATTAAAGCGTGCAAAAATTTATTCGGATCAATTACAATTAGAAATTTCTAAACTTTCTCACGCTCATAAATATTCCTATTAGTCCGTCGATACTTTTCGATTGGCATTTGTTTTCTCGCGATAGCTGTTATTATATTATATACAAATCAGGCTTTTATACATCGATATAGTCTCTCGAATAGAGGTCATATACGAAATTGCAGACACGGAAGACACTCACGAGAATAATAATTAACGCCATATAATAGTTTCCCCTTTGTCTTCCAGCCTCCCGATAAAACCTGCGTCGTCATAATGCCGGCGACAAGAAGCTGCTACTATATATATATATATATATCATACTATATACATACCGGCTGCTCTCGTGTGTGTCTCTCTCTCTCTCTTCTTCTTCTCCGCTCCTTGTCGTCTGCTCGCACGTCTCATTATGGGAATGTGTGCTCCCGAGAGCTGCCTTGGTCCCCGAGTTTATAGTATACACGTGTACGACAATAGAGTCGCGTTTGCGAAAATGGCCAATTTGCAGCTATACAAAAGACGCGTCTCTACTCGCGTCGTTTTGTCGCTCCGGAAGTCGGAGACGCGCGAGAAAATGGAAACCTTGTCTGCGTAGGCGAAGTTCAGTTGCGGCGAAAGAGAAGAGAGAGAGAGAGAGAGAGAGAGAGAGAGAGAGGCGCGAGTTTACGCAGGAAATGATAGGCACGAGAGAAGGCGAATTAAGTATAGAGGATTAACCGTAGCTTTTGAGTTTTGATGCGCGCGTGGAGAGGTTGCTGCTGCGCTAATGATAGACTTAACCTGGTTATCGACGCGATTTATGTATATACGGTGATTAACGAGTGCGAATTATTGATGATGATTTACAGTTATATACATCGCGCTCCATTTGCGATATAATCTCTCTCTCTCTCTCTCTCTCTCTCTTTCTCTCTCTCTGGTAGCTTGCTTTACACTTGTATCAAAAATATGGTTATACGTATCCACCTATCGTAGCACTTGTGGAATTAATCGTGCAGCTACGATATTTAACCTGTCGATTCGATCGATGAATCAAAATACCAGCTGTAAATGTTTAAAGGCTGTTCCAGTGGCGCTGCACACGTAACTCTCTATACGTAGCTGCGCGCATTCGAATGCAAGCCATATAGCAGGTGAGAGATAGAGCGTATACATATATGTAAATACGATAGACGCCGGTACAAAGCCCGAGCGAGAACAAAAGCTATATACTGCAGCTGCGAGAAAGAGAGAGAGACCAAGAAGGTGGACAGCTCTTAGAGCCAGCGTACTAGACCGTGCTAGATCTAATTACCCCAGGGGTTATATTTACATTGGCGAGGAGAGGCTAGGAGAAAGAAAAGCAGCAGCAACGGACACACATATCTACACACACATAGACTATGCGAACTACAAAAGGGGTTGCTTGTCTCGTCAGCAGCTCGGGCTACTTTCTTCGACGACCTACTTCTCTCGCGCGACCTCACCTCGTCCCATCTCTCTCTCTCTTTCTCTCTCTCTCTCTCTCTCTCTCTCTCTCTCTCTCTCTCTCTCTCTCTCTCTATTTCGCGACCGAGTGTATATAGTGCGCACGTTCCGCGACTATCAAGCTGGAGGGATGCAGCAGCTTTTTTTCTCTCTGAAACGAATATATACAGTAGGTAGTCTCTCTCAAATGGGCTACTGCGTCGCGACGACGAGAGGACGACGAGGTCGTAAGCGGGGTAAACGGTCAGTGTGATGAGTTCTGTGCGTCGGTGAGACCGCGTATTTTTTTTTTTATTGAAGAACTGTACTACTTCGAAGGTTTAATCACGTGGAGTAGTGATGATCATTAGCGGAATCGCGTAGCACTCTTCCTAATGAACTTTGATCTAGATATTGATATATATGTGTGTTTGTGTGTGTGTGTGTGTATGTGTGTGCCGCTGTGCGGATAATATAATAATACATGTTTCGTCGCTCAAAAATTCAATAATACCAAATGGATCGATATACATGCGCGCAATAACCCACTCCTATAATTTTATCTCTCCCTCTCTCTATCTCTCTCTCTCTCTCTCTCTCTCTCTCTCTCTCTCTCTCTCTCTCTCTCTCTCTCTCTCTCTCAACACCTGACTACTCTATTATCGGATCGCGTTGCGCAATCCGAATTCCATACGCGACGGAAAAAGGCAAGGAGCGCACACATATACAGAAAGCGAGATATATATATATATATATATATATATATATATATATATATATATATATATAGAGAGAGAGAGAGAGAGAGAGAGAGAGAAACGCGCGAGAATAATATAGAGAGCGTCGAACGCGCTGACGTCACTGCAGCAGTGTTGCGCGCGCCAGTCGGTGCACCAGCTGATCTGATATAGCCGCTCGCGCGCTCACACTACTACCACGTGTTCGCGCACAGACGGTTTATATATGCTATCAACTCTCTCTTTCTCTCTTTCTCTATTGCTGCTTCTTCGTCGTAGTCGTCGTTGTCGTCGTCGTCTGCGGAGCGGCCAGTTAGCCTCGTCGTGACTTATTGTAAATTAACGTGGGACTGTGTGTGGTTATAGGGGACGCGCACATTATGGAGCTCGTGATTCTCGTGGGTTATTTGCAACATTGTATATAATAGCAGACGACAGTTTGGCTCGTCGTGGAGGAATTATAACTCTGATGTGGCTATAGTCGATGTTGGCGCGCATATATACGAGAGCAGGTGCGAATGTGCGATGACGTTGTGAGCTTGAGCTGTGCATATATATACACATGCTGCCTCGATCGGAGTGTATTATGAATTATTTTATTGCGCAGTTGCGATGTCTGCCGGTGTAGTAGGGGAGATTTTTCGTACTTTTTCAGTGCAAGTTCATGCATTATGCATTATATAATTGATATCAGGTTAATATTTATTGCGATCTGATATCGATTCGTCGTAAACGTTATATCAAAATTGTTTTTTTTACAATTGATTTTCTCTGTGTACGATTTTTGCTTCTCGCAAGGATGTATTACTCATCAGGAAAAAAAATCTTTTTAATTACTGTCTTTTTTTTCTTACGTGTATTGCATCAGTTTTGCACAAATTACTGAACCTAGATTCTCTGCTTATTTTAGAAGTCTACTGACTTTTGATAGAAGCCAAAACGTAAGCACCCGATGCTTCGTCTGGCCTCGTTAATGGCGTAAAGTTTCAGTATACAAAGTTACTGCTGTTGGCATTACCAAACGTATATATAGTATCTGCATATAGGCTTAAACACGTCGACGTCTTGACAAGCCTTTTTTATCTAATTACACCAAACGTCAGCACCTGACGCTCTCCGCTACTAAAGCTCGCTATACTTGGACAAGTCCGAACTTCGCGTCACAACGTCCCAACGTTGATGCCAACTTTTTTCTCCTCCTAAAACGTCATGAACGCTCGTCGACATTCAGCAGAGCCACAGCAAATCGATGAAAGTCGCTTTATACCTGCGCATTATCTCTGCCTATGTAATTTGAAGCTGCTCCGACGAGGAGTCAGTTCCTCTTTTGCCTTTTGCACGGGAAACGTCGAATTAGTAGCCTCAGCGAAAAATGTATCCAGCGTATACTTTGGAGGGACAACTGTGTACACAGTCGATATAGATGCCAATGTTTATAAACAGTTCCAGGTAGTCTCCCTGTGCAATTCTGAGACTCGTAAAAACTCGGGGAATCTATATATAGTAAGTGCTTTTCGAGAAAGACGAAATCAGCACTGATGCAAACGCTATTTCTATTCTTCGTCTACTTCGCACGCCCAGATGCAATAGAACCTAACCTCAAAAGCAGTTTATATAAAGCGACTCACCGCGTATCTCGCGTGCGTATAATAGCGATAATGTATACCCACTCACGCATCACGCAGCGATGAATCACCGCGTCGATGAACGAACACAAGCTGCAGGTCTACGCGCGACCTTCTCCCCATGCAGTGAATGAATGAACGAACGACGAGTCTCGCGCGCGCGCGCCACATGCGCAGCGAGTTTTATACTATACGCGCTCTCAAGAGAGAGAGAGAGAGAGAGAGAGCCTCCTCTCATATATTTCGTCGATTGTCCGCATCTTGTCTCAAGGACGAGCTGTTTTGCAGCCGCCTCGATATGTTCGTTTTATATAACCCGCGCAAGAATTTTTTATCAACCACGTGTAATAATTTTTTTTTAATATATGCACGTATCTACATCAGCTGCTGATACCTCTTATCCACCCCTAGATTGTACGTATTCCCGAAAATTCCGGAACGGTCCAAATACAGATAATATTTATGTACTCGAGTCTATATCGACTTTCCTCATCCCGGCGCGCATTATCAGCTGTGCGGCCTCACGTCCAATGGCATCATCAGACGGCCCACGACGGAAGGGAAGGTCACGGTCCTCTGACTCACCGCTTTCCAGCATCTTCTGATCTCCCTCTACTATACTACTATACTATTTTACCAGCTGTTCACTGATTTACCTCCGGGCTTCTTTTATCTCGCTGCTGCTGCCGCTGCGCGCTCTCGGAAAATAAATACCTCCGGCGGTGGTAGAGCAAGTCCTTGTCTCTCTCTTTCTCTCTGTTTTGCTCCAGAAGTTTCAAGGCTGGCCTGTCTGCCGCCGTTTCTGCGCTTTATCGCGATGAAAGGAATGTACTCGGGATTCGTTGTTGTTATTGAGCGGGAATCTGCTGCTTATCGCGAGGCAGGTGTGCTTTAGCAGTGAAGTGAAATTCGGATGGGAAAGTCGAACTTTCACTATTGATAGGCTATTGTTTTGTGTTTGAAAAATTATTTTTTTTTCCTCCGGGATTAAGTAAACTATGATTTACGTAATACAGTGTTCTCATCTTTTTAGCAAACAGCTACATATCTACGATCAGCTGTGTGACTGTATTATCTTCAGATACGCGCGCTCTATATTTCAAATTTAATTAACCCTCTTCGTACCTTTAAACGTATAGAAGAACACGCGATATAGAATTTTATTTTATCTAAGCATCGCTTAATTATCCGGCCGCTTCTATATGCGCGTATAAATATATGCACAAACGGGGCTATAAGTCTTTTAATCATTTTACGAGCCAGTAACTCCGTCTCGTAGTTAGCACTATTATATCGTATAAATACATACACACGCGCGTAATTTCCCGCTGCTCGGCTATATTCGAATTTATTTTAAATTATTATTAAGCAGCTCACGATTCTAGATTATCGCACCGAGAGAGCTGCAGCAGAAAACTTATCAGTTCGTCCGTGACGACGACGACGACCAATTTGCAATCTGCGCTCATTACAATCACAACAAACAAGCAAAAACGCAAGAGCAGCGCGAGAGGAATATTAAAAAGCCTCTCCACTCGCGCTTGGCGCTATGTACCGAAATCTGGGTCACGCAGATAAGCGAGGCGTAAACAGATATTGAACGCGTGTCGCGCTCTCTGAGAGAAAAAAAAACTTGTTACGCTCGAGCCACATGGGATTTCCTACACATCGATCCGTCAGTATATAGCATTCGATAAAGCGTTTCAGCAGCGGATGTATATAAATAAGACGCCGAGGAATGCGCTCTCCACGTTCTCAGCTGTCGTTTACTATTATTATTATTATTATTATGAAACTCTAATCTTTTCGACTTCCGCTCCTCCGATTTATATATATATATATATATATATTAAACACACGCAACTGGATCTTGTTGTCAAACTAATCCTCTCTCGATAATGATTAACAAAAAGAAAAAAAAACAGAGACACACTTCACTGCAATGAGCGAATAATCCAAAGTAGAGCAGTTCAGATCGTTAACCCCCCGTCGTTGATGCTCCTCTTATACAACGACGACGGATGCACGTAGCTCGCAGAGAGCGGCTGCGCATATCTCCTCGCTCGCCGGCATTGTTATTTTTCGTCTGGCGCGCGTACGAAAATAGTCGCGCGCCACCGCAGAAATAAACCTCTGGCCATTTCGCTGTGTGCTATAGCCTCCGGCCAGCCGCCGCCGGTGGAATTCTTGGCATTGGACTCTTATACGGCGCTTGTATTAAGGGCTACATGCATATATGCGCATATATACGTGTATGAGAGGAGGGAAATCAATTATATACCTTCGAGTGCGTATAACGCGTTCGCTCGTGTGTGATATAATCTATATTATATAAGCTTTTATATAGGGGTAGTTTCGGCTCAATGCGAGTTTCAAATTATATACGTACACAGGCGACGTTGGCTTTGATTAAATTGTGAAAATATAAATGAATTTTTCCGCTTCAGAATTCTATCGATGATACGCTTATTATTATACGCTGCGTTCTTTTCTTCCATTTAACTTTTCTCATTTCGCTCGACGACGATCGTATTCCAATCAATGCGGAAGGAGCCGATTGGCTCGTTTATTTTTTCGTCGGCTAAAAGCGTCGTCGCGCACGCCTCTCTTTCACCGAAGAAATAACGCGACCAGCTTTTCCGGAACACGACGAAGCTCGTCTCGCGCGTCTCTCTCTCTCTTTTTTTATTGGAAAAGTGTCGCGAAAAGAAACGCTTTGCCTCTGGCTCTCGATAACAACGTCATCGAGCTGTGTGCGTTATTTTCTCTCTCTCTCTCTCTCTCTCTCTCTCTCTCTCTCTCTCGGCTGCGCCAAGTTTCATTTTAGCGAATAAGTTCTCTTTTTTTGCTTCTGCAGCAGCAGCTGCTTCCATTTGTTAGACTGGACGTGCAATTTGTCAGAATCGTGACAGTTTCGCGTAATTATATTTCGAAGGCGTAACGGCACGTGTTGGTTTTTCTTCTGCATTCGCAAAACGGAGAGAATCGATTCTTCGCTAAAAAAAATTCTTACACACCCACGCGAGTTCTCTTCCTCGCGCTAAATCACGTATAGTGTATAACTATATATAAACGGGTGGACATCGACGACGATAGCGTGACGCGTTTTCCCGCGCGTAGTCGTTTCGATCGTCGTGGCGCCACCGGCGTACAGCTGATCCTTAATCAGCGACGCAGCTGACTGCTCCGCGCGACGCCGGTGCGCGGCATCGATTTTAGCGTTAGCCAGAATTAACTGGGCTACGACGTAGTTTGCCACTCCGGCTCGTATGCCTACATGGGGTCTGCGAATACAGCTCCTCTCGGCTTCGATCGAGACGCTCGTCGTTTGATTACTGCTGCTGGACTCGGTGTACTTTCTTTTTCTGTGTCAGGTATAGCTGGAAGTTTCCAAACGCGCGGCACGTGTTGAAAGTAAAGTTTTTAGTTAAATACTAGTTAACTATGTTGTTGACTGCGTAAAGAAGTAGTGTGTGATGTATTATTGAAGGGACGTTTGTAAAGTAGAGTTTTCAAACAACGTTTTATCACGTTTTATATATATATATATATATTCGTGGCTTTTTGTGCGCTGATTTTTATAAACGTGGCATTTCAATTTTCAAGCACATGCAAGCCTGCAACTGACAGGGCTACTGCGCAGTTGGTTGCGGCTAAGTGATCTTGAACTATTGATCAAAAAGTTGCTGTATATATATACCAGGGTTATTACAAACCTACCTAATTTTCAACTTTTCGTGCCACATACGCATGCAGCCTCGAAAACGCAATTTTCAAGCCTGTCATAGAACAATCCAAAGTAATAACATGAATGTCCCAAAACATGAAACCCACCTGTTCTCCAACGCAAAACTTGTACACGCCGACTTTTTTTGGTTCCTTGATTTTGATCCAAATTCATATCTCGTGTTTTCCTTCCATCTTCGTGTGTATGTAGACGACGCGACTATATTATACGAAGTTTACCGCCGACTACGTCGCGCGGGGGAGAGAACTCCACCTCTAATATCCGGACGTTTACTCTCAGATTGCATCCGATCAATTTTGCACGATACTCGCTCTATATTTACTTCGAGCGCGCACGCCATATTTTTCGCGTCGTGTATATGCATAGCGAAGTATAGGTGTGCACGTGTATAGAACAATGCTGCATCGATTATGGCCTGATGTGATTCGTAATTTGCGAAAATGAGGTGTTAAATGATAAGTATTATTGTCGTAAGAGAAAACAAGCAAAGACAGGCACTTGTCAAATTCGTCATAATTGTAATTATATACACAAAAGTGAGGAAATTACATGCATATATTTTATCAGATATCGCATCCTCTCGTATTCGAAGTTCAATATTAGATCCCATTGAAAATCAGGATCCCATAAGGAAAAAAAAAACTCGTCGCATCTCACACAGCTCTCTCCCACACTTTGTCACACACACACACACAGCAGCATCACTCTTCCCTCTCGCGAGAAATCATACCTCGTCGTTTTTTTCGCTATCGCACGTCTCCCCGTGTGACGCCCCCACGATACTACGTGTGTCTACACACTCCAGGCTGTCGTGCCTCGAAGCAACGACGGGGCTGTCTACTCTCGAGGCATATATAGCTGCCGTGGGAAAGTCCTCGTCGACGTCGCCGTTGAGGATGAAGAAGCTTGCGCACATATATGCCCGCGACTGACAGGGCCGATGAATCGCAATGCGTATATATCGAGTTATGCTCGCGCTAAACGCCGGAGATATTAGCTGCGCAGTGGGAAAATTGCACGTGTGGGTACACGTAAGCGCGCGCGAGGGAGGAAGTCGTAATTGCCGCGATAGTTTTGACTAATACGCGCGGGTTATATTCGATAAGCGAGCTGCTACTGCTGCTGCTGCTTCGTCGCTGCGATATAGGATAGTACGCGCAACTGTGTATATATCGGAGGAGATAGTAGCAGTGCGTTATCTTCGAGGCTATAAATCTCCCTCTGCGCTTTTTAAATAGAAATCCGGCGAGTGTTTCGAAAATAATCCCGCGCGCAAAAAGTCACACTCGATGAAATCGCGATTAAGGCGCTGGGTATTACGTATGTATATACATATGAGGGAACTATAAACCGAGCCAAATCCCCAAGCGCGAGAGAGGGAAAATCGTCCTCTCGTAAAATGCGACTGTCGCTTACGGTATTAACCTTTTTGCGCGAGTCCTCTTGCTTTTTAAAAGCTCCTCTCGCCGGACATCCTTTCCCGAGAGGAAAAAGGAGATAAACTCTAGAGAAGGCGCTTAGTCGTTCCCTCTCTCTCTCTCTCTCTCCCTCAAAGTGAAAAAAACGATTGACAAAAGTATTTACTTATATTATACATCCGCATATCTGCCTCTTCGATATAAATTTGAAACATTCGGCGGGTGATCTGTCATAATTAGCGCTGATTCGGGGCCTCGCGTAAACGCCTTATCACATAGCTGAATCTCTGCTCGTTAATTAATACACACCGCGCGAGGATGTGTTTAGAGAGTATGCTTAGTACTATACACGCACTATGTGATTCTCCTCTCTCTCTCTCTCTCCAGAGGCGATATCGAGCGGGAAGATCACTAGCAATTATCGCGTGGGAACAGCGTGTGGTGTGCAGCGAGTCGCGGATATATATGCGCGGCTTAACACGGCCGGCTGATTTAGGTGCAAAACGATGAGGTTATATTTGACAAAGTTTAAGTAACCGTTGTTCGAATGCTCTTAAAGGAAAAAAAATACGTAGTATTATATGGTTTTGCGTTGGATTTATATCCTCGAGGATCTGATTTAACGATACGATTCCGTATTGCGTAAGTATAATCGATTCGCTGTATGCTTATATGCGTAGAGTGTAGAAAGAAAAAAAATTCGGAGACACCTGCACGCGATATCCGCGGGAAGCTCACACCGCGCGCTAAAGCGTAATCGATAGCAAATCATTGAATAGTCTGTGATGTTGCACTTTTCACGGGGGGATATTCACCCGAGCAACAGCCACTATACTCTAGGATACGCTACGAATTAATATTCGGACTCTTCCGATCTCGATAAGAAGGGGGGGACAGGTAGGTATTTATGGACGGCCTGGCGTGGCACTCCGAGGAAAATAAATAACAACACGTCGATATTCAAATATTAATAACATAACTTTTGTATATTATACGCTCCGTTGACCAGATCCCCAAAATGGCGGATCGGTTACAATTCTCAACGATCACGCGGCGACGGCGTCGCTCAAGATGGCGGTGAATTCCTACTGGCTCGGCTCAGCTCTCCTCTGCAGATGGCGGAAGCCAGTGGCGCAACACTAAACTGAAATAACCCGAAAGGTTGACGCGGATCCGCCTCTCACCATACGACGACTGCTCCTCGTCCAGTTCCTGTAAAAGAAAGCTAGAGAAATGGGGAAAAGGAAGGGACTCAGTCCGACTGTCAACCAGTCAGCATCGGCGCGATCGATCGAGTTACAGTTTGCGACTCTCCGACACAGCTACTCCGGGTATATTTCACCGTGGCGCAACCTTATATCCCAGGCTCAGTTCGACTAGGTAGGCGCGATGCTCGTTCTCGACAATGATGGCTCCGTAGTCCATCAACCGCTCGGTTTCCAGGACACCATCACCACAAACACCGGTTTCGTGCGTTAACTCGACGAAGTCTAACGGACGCGGCCAGTTCCGCACTAGCTGGCTTCTAGGCACGGCAACATTCGCGTGAAAGACTGGGTTGACGGAGGGAGAGAATCCTCGAAGCACACCCGCGATGCGCGACGACCAACACCTCATACAGTAACCCGCACGTGGTTGGAAATTGGCGCAACGCACTACGTTCAACCGCGGGAGTCTAATTCACAGAAAGGCGCAACACTGATAGAGTGGTGTTCCCAGGAGGAGAACCACCGAATCCCACTTAATATTCGCGGAGACTACCGTCTATGTCTCACGGTCTACATCGCACTACGGCGGCGGCACGACACCAAGGTAATTCGCACACTTAGCTGGACGTGAGTCTACAGCGGCGCGACACTTAGATGGGTCGTACCTCGAACGGACGACCCATCGGCGAATAACCACGGCGCAACCCAGCACCAGAATCGAGGGAGAAGGATGAGAATTACTCACTCTACTGGATTCTTCTAATGGCCTCCTTTACCTCGCCACGTGTCTACTTTTCGGACTGGTGCGGTTGCGTCTGATAGCGTCGAGGGTCTGGAACGGAATGGACGAGGAGGAAGCCGCTCCTCTGCGGGAGGTGAAGGCGTTCCGGAAGACTCGTCTAACCGCGCCCTCTATACAGGCGAGGCCACCCATGGTGTCCGACCAGGGGGCCTAGGCTGGCGCGAATTACGAATTACTGCACACGTGGCATGGTGGTTGCGGCGCGCGCGCGCGCCACCACGTGTCGCGTTGACGAACCCGTGAGCGAGCGCGCAGTCGCGCCTGTACCATGCTAGAGGTGTATATTCAACCTCATGGCGACTGTACTGGTGGTCTTTTGTTCCCACTGCGCCTGTTTCCCCTTCCTTCCGCGCCTAGTCCGCGCGTTATCTCGATTGCCGGAGCTGCGCGCGCTACTCCCTCCTCTCTCGGTCTCGGTACGCGTGTTATATCGTCACGAGGCCTGTGGGCATCCCCTCTCGCGTCGATGCGCGGCTGGTGTGCGCGCGCGTCATTCTTGTTCGGCGCTCCGTACCCTGCGCATGTCTGTATTCCTCCAGGAGTCGCCGCTACGACCCCTGGTGGATCTCCTTGACAGAGCCATCATGGCCGTCGGTGTCGAGGAGAGCGGCGCGAGTGGCGACACGTGGCAACAGTGCGCGGCGCGTATATCGTAACCCACACCTGGAGAGCCACCGCTGTGACAGGTCCTCGACAAGTGAGGTTACTTCCGTCGTCGGCACGTGCACGTGTATTTTCTTTCAGTGCGTTGGGCTGCATCGGAGGCGAGTTCTCATCCTCGACCTCGTCTGCGTCCGACGGCACGTCGCAAGTCATAAGTTTCGCGTGCGCGGGTTCCAGACCAGCAGTGAGTCTCTTTCCTTATCGTCTGGTGGATTTAACGACGTTGCTGCAAGCTCCGACGCATAAATATCTAAACAGTCCATAGCCCATCGCCACAATCGCTTCTGCGCTTTATATACCATCTTCCGCAGCGCGCGCGCGCGCGCGCGTGATTACGGCGAGAAAAAGTTTTATGGTCTCGAGAGAGCTTATACGGCCTCTAAATAATCGATTCCACACCATAAAGACAAGACTTATTCGAGCGTAACCTGCCCTAAGCTTTTTTATCCGTGCGCGCCTGTATTTTTTTTGTCGTTCGCGCGCGTTTCGTGCTCTCGCTTTGTTTTCTCTCCTTGTCCTACTCGAACCACCTGTTTTTCTTCTTTTTCTCCCCTCCTTTGTGTGTCCCACTAAATCGCTTGCGTGCGAAATATTATGCGGAGCATAGTCCTTTTTTCCTGCAAAGAGTAGAGTACTTTATTTTTCGCGGAATACAAAGTTGCACATGGCTTCAAATCAAATCGGATACGAGTTTCCCCGACGCGCGCTCGCTTCATCTCCACGTCGCTCCGCGTGTACTCACTCGTCCAGACGCCGCCGCCGCCGCCGCGATGGATTCCAGATTGCCAATATACAAACGTGCGCAGACGTCAAAGCCGCAATGGTGGTACACGGAGAGGCAGACTTATATATATATATATATATACATAGTCATACGCCGCATAGTCAGCCGCGCGAGAGTAATTGAACGTGACGAAGTAATCAATCGCGACGAGCGGCAGACGCGCCGTCGTCTTCTTTGTGTCTGTAAGCTGGCATATATATATATGAACGCGTGATTTCGCGCAGGATACGCGCTTCCTGGAAAACGCCGAGTCGCAAAGAGGCTCGGAACGATGGGATTGCGGTAATAGATATGGTAGATCTCGTAGAGTATCGCGTTTGCATTGCTGGTTAATAAATTGGTGTTTGAATTGTAATTAAAATTGATAGCTATCTAGAGCGCGTGATTATAAAGTAAAGAGTAGGATTTTGAAAACGCCATTATATAAATACACACAGTGCTGCGGTAGAGAGATCGAGGATATATAGTGCACACAGAAGCATCAGGAGGAGTATAATAAATTTAAGCCTCACCGATCGACGTAGCAGCATGTGCCGCGGGGCAATTTCCCGCGGCCAATAGAGGCCAATTTTCGGACGCCGCTACCACAAAGCGTTATATACAGCTACGGACTCTATCAGCTATCGCGAAAATTAATCGCGACGAGCCTATATACACACACACACACACACACACACACACACACACACACACACACACACACACACACACACACATATACACACACACACACACAACAAGTCCTTCCAAGGAGGTGGAAACAGCTGAGCTCCAGGAAGCGGTGAAAGCAGTACTAGTGGAAACTGCTACAATCAGGGCGCTGCATCATGAAGAGGCCTTCGAGATTAAGGATCTTGACATGCTGACCACTAAGGAGGATATAGTGGACGCACTACGCAAAAATGACGAGGAAGGACATAATTTCGAACCTACGGCGGTTAAGTCGCTTCGTAAAGCTTATGGAGATACGCAGAAAGCAATAGTACAGTTACCTGCCCAGATAGCCCAGAAGTTTATCAAGGGTGAGAAGATAAAGATAGGGTGGGTTATCTGCCGAATAAGGGCAATAAAGCGAGACACCCGCCCGCTCAGGTGCTATAAATGCTTGGGCTTCGGCCATACTGCTGCAAGCTGCATTGAGCAGCACGATAGAAGCCGCTGCTGCTACAAATGTGGCTCAGCGGGACATGTAGCGAAAGACTGCACAAACCAGCCCAGCTGCATTCTCTGCAGAGGAAAGAACGACGTAGAGAGAAGCGATCATGCCGCAGGTAGCTATAATTGCCCAGCGTACCAAGCAGCAGTGAAAGCCACAAAACAAAGAAGATGAGAATAGTACAGTTAAACCTGAACCACTGTGAGGTAGCACAGGACCTTCTCTGTCAGTACGTCCGTGAGCAGAAGATTGATGTTGCTATAATCAGTGAGCAGTACAGAGATCTTGAACAGCCAAGGTGGGAATCCGATGGCTCCGGTAAAGCAGCTATTTGGGCGTGCAGAGACCATACCTTTCAAAGTAGGATGAAAGTCAAAGAAGCAGGTTTTGCCAGCGCAAAGATTGAGGGTATACAGGTATACAGCTGTTATGCCCCACCCAGTGCGCCAATAGATCAGTTTCAGCAGTTCTTGGACCGGCTAGTACGAGATGTCAGGGCTAAAAAACCAGCTATTATAGCTGGGGACTTTAACTCATGGGCGGTTGAATGGGGCAGCCGAAAAACTAATAGAAGAGGACAGGCCCTACTAGAGGCATTCACACTTCTGGATATGGTGCTGGTGAACGAAGGCAACGTACCAACCTATAAAAAGGTGGATGCTGAATCAGTGATCGACTTAACATTTGTTAGTAGATCTCTGGTAAAAGAGGTGAGTAAATGGACCGTAAGCGATCACTTCACTAATAGTGATCACCACGCCATTATAATGGAGCTGGGCACACAAAACATGGTGCACTGTACTACTAACCCTATAAGTACGAAAATGGAATGGAAAGCCAAGGAGTACGACAAGGAACTATTTCTGATGATGTTAGGAAATATCCAATTGACGGGATCAGCAGAACATAAGGCTAAACAAATGACAAAATGGCTCACCCGAGCATGTGACGCAGTTATGCCAAGAAAAGTGCCCAATCAAAGATGGGCACCAGTATATTGGTGGAACGAGAAGATTAGATCAGCGCGCTCCGCTTGCCACCGAGCACGAAGGCTTGAGCAACGGGCAAGGAAAAAGTTTTACCGAACCGGTATTGGAAGCGAAGCTGTAGAAGAATGCAGCAGAAGAATGAAAGAAGCCAAGTGCACCCTCAAGAAGTGCATCAGTGAAAGCAAGCAGAGATGTCATAAGGAGCTGCTAGAAGAGGTCAATAAAGATCCATGGGGCAGGCCCTACAAAACAGTTATGAAGACACTCAAAGGAAGCTATATACCCCCACCAAAGTGCCCAGAGGTACTAAAAAGGGTAGTGACAACACTTTTTCCAAGTCAGCCGGACGCACCATATGCTATAGCAGAGGAAGTGCGGGAAGAAAATATACCTCCAATTACAGTTGAGGAGCTACTTGTAGCAAGCAAGAGGGTAGGAAACAATAAGGCTCCCGGTCCTGACGGCATACCAAATGTAGCGCTGAAGCATGCCATCGAGGCTAAACCTGAAGAATTTGTTGGCCTCTACAATGCATGCCTGGCAGAAGGGAGATTTTCGACGAACTGGAAAAAGCAGCGACTTGTGTTGTTACCTAAGGGTAACAAAGCGCCCGGAGGGGAGACATCGTACAGACCATTATGTATGATGGACACTCAAGGAAAAATACTGGAGCGCATTATCAGCAACAGGATGGAGTGCATAATCGAAGAGACCAAGGGGCTTGCCGAGCACCAATATGGCTTTCGGAAGTGCCGATCTACTTTGGACGCGATCGGCCTAGTGGTAAACACAGCCCGAGCAGCCATCAGTGGAAAACGGTGGAAGGGCGGAACAAAGAAGTACTGTGCAGTTATTACTTTGGATGTCAAAAACGCATTCAACTCTGCAAATTGGACGAAGATACATGAAGCGCTTGAAAAGCTTGAGGTGCCCACATACATCAGGAGGATGATGGCCGACTATCTGAAGGACAGAACTTTACTGTACGAAACGGATTGCGGCACTGAAACCTACAAGGTCACGGCAGGTGTTCCACAGGGATCAGTACTGGGCCCGCCATTGTGGAACATTATGTATGACGGAGTGCTGAGACTACAACTCCCGCGGGAGGCTATGGTAGTAGGATTCGCAGACGACATAGCTCTTGTAGTAGTAGGGAAGGAAAAAGAAGACGTCGCTGAAATCACCAATGAAGCGATCACCACCATCCAGAGGTGGCTGAGAGAAACGGGACTTGAACTCGCTGGACACAAGACCGAGGCGATCCTGATATCTAGCAGGAAGAAAATGGAGACAATCGCCCTAATGGTAGACGGCCATGAGATAACCTCTAAATCGACTATCAAGTATTTGGGCGTTACTATAGACGAAAAGTTGACGTTTAAACAGCACCTTGAATTAGCAGGTAAAAAAGCGTCAAGAACGACTGCTGCTCTTTCTCGGCTCATGCCGAATGTCGGTGGAGCTACTCAGAAGAAAAAGAAGCTGTTAGCAAGTGTCAGTACATCGATTATGCTGTACGGGGCACCAATTTGGGCAGATGCAATGGTAATAAAAGCCTATGCGCGGAACCTGCCATCCGTGTATAGACGGAGTGCGCTAAGAGTAGCGTCTGCTTACCGAACGGTATCGGACGATGCAATAAGCGTCGTGGCAAGCATGCCACCCATCGACCTCTTAGCACTAGAGAGGAAGGCCATATACATGGCAAAACAGGAGAACAGCGATAGAACGAAGGCAGAAATCTGGAACGCTGCCAGAGAACAAACAGTAGCTGAGTGGCAGAGAAGATGGGACAGTAGCCTGAAAGGGCGCTGGACGCACCGACTTATACCAAAGATTGAAGACTGGATCACAAGAAGACACGGGGAAGTAAACTACTACCTCACGCAATTTTTGACGGGACATGGATGCTATCGAGCATACCTGTGTAGATTTAATTTAGAAGACTGTCCAGACTGCCCAGCATGTTTGGGCATGTGCGAGGACGCTGAGCACGTTTTTTGCTACTGCTCGCGTTACCAGCAGGAGCGTGAAGAGTTTGAACGCTACCTCCAGACCAGAGCAACTCCTGAGTCTATTATGGTAGCTATGTTCGCCACCGCTGAGGGCTGGCACGTGGTTAGTAACTACGCCGCGGTCATCCTCAAGAAAGTGAGGGGCGACGAAGAGAGAAGAAGACGAGAGATGCTGCAAGAAGCTGACGACCGGACGATGCGGTAAGAAGTAGACGGCAGCCTATAATGAAGAAGGTACGATAGTAGATCTACTAGATATGGACGCATAAGGAATGACAATCACATCAAGGAGACAAGGGCAATGTCCCTATGCCCCCCCGCGAAGTAATACTTGACCGTGGTACCGCGGGGGAAAAAGGCACTGAAGACGGAGCTTGGCCCTCCTCACCGACAAGTCGGTAAGGAGAGCGAGGAGGATTCGGGTTGCAATTGGATTTTATATTCGGTCGCAAAACGAAGGGTTTTAGTTGGTGAGAATCCAACACACGGTGGCTTAGGCCATGTCATGGTCTATTAAGATTTTTCCCTCCAACCTCTTTCTCCATTAAAAAAAAAAAAAAAAAAAAAAAAAACACAACAAGTCCTCGATAGAAAGAGATGGAACAATTTCCCGTCTGCCCGTGTCGTCGTTCTTTTTTGCGATGGCCCCCGTCACCTTCTTCCTTTTTCATTTTATCGCCGTAGATCAAAGGCTGCTCTCTCCCTCGCCTCCTCCGGCAATCAAGGAAGGAGCGACAAAGCAAAACAGACAGCGCGACAAGCCTCTTCCTCTCTCTCTCTCTCTCTCTCACTTTCCTTCTTACTTCTTTTCCCTCGCCACCTCTCTGATGTCTCGCGATTCTCTCTCTCTCTGTCTACCGACGCTCATTTGATTTATGGACTGATATACACCGGCGAATGAGAAAAAGGCAATGCGCGGGTGCTTTTAAGGAAATTGAAAGCGGCGAGGAGCGCGAGAGAAAGAGATGGCCGAGGAAACGACTGACGCGCCGCGAAGAGGATTTGTCTTCTCATTTTTATGCTCCGTTTACGGTTAATAATTTTTCTGCCGTCAAAGATGAGCGAAAACACGCTTATAAATCCCCCGCCTCCCCTCTCTATACTCTACAAAACGAACATAACCTCAAATAAGTCTAACCTCGATCATTTCTCCGACATGTTACAGCAGTGGTGAGACAGTGGACGAGTGCTCGGGATTGCCGATCGGCGACTACATCGAGGAGCCCGAGCAGAAGCACCAGCCGCATCTTCATCAGCAGCCGACGCAGCAACACCAGCCGGTAGTCACGAACCAGTCGAGCAGTAGTAGCTCGTCGTCGAAGCAGAAAGGCAGTCGATCGTCCGGTGGACAGCAGGGCAACGTCGGCCTCAGCAACGGCACCTCGAGTAGTCGAGGCTCGTCGCGCAGTCACATGGAGCAGGAGAAAAGAATGCGGCGAGAAATCGCCAACAGCAACGAGCGTAGGCGCATGCAGAGCATCAACGCTGGCTTCCAGTCGCTCAGGACCCTACTACCGCATCACGAAGGCGAGAAATTATCTAAGGTCAGTGATTCTCGATAAATTTTTTTCGTTCCTCTCTTCTATACTCTCTCTTTCTGGTAGATGTAGCACTGCAGTGGAAAAAGAAACTCTCGAGATGTGATTTGATACATCGAGTTTTCACTGTGTGCACACAGTTTGCGAATGTCAAACGAGTCGATTCGCGCTTGCCGCCGCTGCCTTTTATTTTCACGCGCGCATGTCATTGCTCTCTCACTTTGCGCGCGTGAACAGAAACAAAACAATCCGCGAAGGACAGAAAAAGTCGAAATAGCTCTCTCGCACTCTCTGTGAAAAAAAGCACACGCCGCTACCTCTCTCGGATTATTGAAATAAAGTGACTCGGCGGCGAATTTACAAAAGGTTTGCCGCAGCCGCAGTACAGTGCTCGAGACCCCGAGAGGAGAAAAAGAGCGTTAAAGTGAGCGAGCAAAAAAGCTCTGCGGCGCAGAGAAAGAAATGCACAAAAAGCTCTCGTGCGTTTAGCTCACCTGAAAAAGTTTCGAGTGCACACTTTTTTCTTCCCCTCGTCAATCGTCATCATCATCATCATCATCGTGTACAATCCATCCGTCATCTTTTGTTAGCTGCGCATTGTTTATTTGTCTGTTTGGTTTTTATTTTCAAAAAGGAATAACTACTGCGTAGGCTCACTCCGAAAAATATGTGTCCGTGTTGGAGGTGGAGTCGTCGTCGTGTACATCCGCAAACACAGTCACTCTCATCGTCATCTGTGCATGAACTCCCCGAGTCATTCTCACACTGTCATCGGCAACGTCAGACAGAGAGTGAAGCGTTGCACTACACGAGCAAAAGGCAAGCGGAAGCGACGATCGGCTGCATGTCGGCGCGCGATATTCGATTACACGGGCCAAAAATTGCCGCCACTGGGCGTTCGATGACGCAAATGATGACGTTGGAGTTCGCAGATATCGACGCTCGCGGTCGCTTTCTAGTGTTCTGGGTCATGTAATTAAGAGAATTCTCTTTTTTCTTCGCCTGTCGAAACGCGCGCGGAGGTCGAGGTGCGTACTATACAGACACTTTTCATGCGCCGAAACCTCCAGTGCGAAAATATTAACAACTCCTCATGATATGCGCGTAACCAGTTATCAGATGTGTATTCACTGGTTATGGACGAAGTGTCTTATGTGTACATGTTAACAGATCTGAGAGAGCTATGTTGTACATGTAAAATGAAATCACAGCTGGGTTATGTCATGTTTATATACGTGTGCGTACAAAAAACGACTTTTCATGCACTGAAAATTTATGTATAATGTAGAAAAATCTCTCCCGTAGACATCATGATATTATAAATTGTAGTTTACGTTTATAGGTCATGAACTCGGCCATATTAATAGACAGTAGATACATTCCCATTAACGTACGTATAATAAAAAAATCTATACCTTTCTCTCTCATGTATTTAAGCGAAACCTTTCATTATCGCATTTTGCAGCAACCCGCAATCATCCCTCCGGTCTTTATACCCACACACATCGAGGTTATTATAAGACGCCCGCCTGATTCTATTAATGCCACACTGGTGAAACTTTGTTTGGGAACCGCTTTGTGTTACATCGTGTATACACGATTCGCCAAAGTTCGTCGACACGCGAAAAAAGGCGTGTTTGATCGATTATATCGACGCTCGTTCCGCTGTAATATACGCTCATTGTTCGCGCGCGCGGGACTATGATCGAATGACCGCGCGAAAAGCGGCGCGACGAGTCCGTCTGGAATCTCCTCGTGCCTTCGTTCATTTTTTTTTCTCTCGTTGGCGCGATTCAAAGCCGACGAAGAAGAAGACGAGAAGAAAAACCCACAGTGACAGCAGGCTTTAAAGGGACGCGTGTGTAATGATGCATCGGGGCGTTTGGAAAAAGTTTCGATTGTTTGAGGTTATGTGCCTTTGTACAAGGGCTATTTCGATATCTCGACGTGTTATCTCGCGCGAGGTTCTTTGTACACGCATCGAACTGATAAATGGTGAGGTATGAAAGTATACAATTTTTTTTATGTCCGAACAGAAAGAGGGTTAATCAGTGGCTGATTGTGAAAACCTCGAGAATAGAATTTCAAAATACTCGCGATCGCTTAATTAAAATGTAAGCGAGGAATCGTTGATACAAGTATGTACAAGCGACGGCAGCGCCCGCTTCTTCGGGCGATCTATCAACGCCGTATAATACACGCTTAATTCGTCGTCGTGTATACCTGTATATATTATCATATATATATATATATATATATATATATATATATATATATATATATATATATATATATATATATATATATATATATATATATATAAAAAGAGAGTGAAAGAGAAAAGAGCACCTGAGGGGGCGTGTGTACACCTCGCCGGCGCCGGCTTGATTAATATTTACAGCGATAGATATGCCGTAGATAGGCGACATGCGAACCTTTCTTATTGTGTAACTCGGTTCAATTTCTCGAACAAGACAAATTCTGCCGCGCAGTGGATAAGATTGAGCGGCCGCGAGTTTTGCAGGGATTTATTGGGAGTTCCGAGGGCGATTATTTTCATGGGGATCCTTTTACGAGGATTAGTACTTTATCGATTGGTTCCTCCAGGTGGGAGGAGACGTACATATCGGACAGAATATCGTATATGTAAATTTTGTGCCAGAGAGATGATTTCTTTTTTCTTGACTATGGGTAAATATCGAGTTTGGTGGAAAGTAACTCTATGATTATAGATACCGAGAAGTGGCTGTATTGATTCTTCGATGATATTATACTGTATAATGGCAGATTTTTTCTTGGAATTACATAATCGCGAAGCTCCTACTTGTATGTGGCTATAAAATTATCATAAGCCGAGTCTTTCATCGTTCTGTATATATATGCATTAAAAATAAAAAAAAACTCTGTCAGCGTTGATAGTCGGTTAAAGCGTCGCGTAATACAATGTTGCCTATAACTGTCGTGTACGCGACAAGCGCGGAGATGGCTCTAGCCAAGAGACTATAGAAGCCATTATTTTTATGGTCTATAAGTGTTATTCGCCACAATTACCCGTGACTCGTGAAGTATATACCTTCACGTTAAGCCAAATCATGCGTTTCTTTGGAGCACCAATTTCACAATTAACCACAAAAGTGATAAGAATCCGCATTCTCTTTTTTCCTTCAGTCTCTGCCTCAGTCATGGTTAACTTTGCGAACAATTTAAATACCGAGTTATCAAAAGAAAACTATCTCACTTTCGACCAGTGGATTCACCTATATAGAGCTAATGCGATTTACTCTTCTGGTCTTATCTCCGCGAGCTAGAAACAATGTTGCCAAGCGCATATAAATATCATTTCCTACGCAGAGGCTACAAAGCGTCTCGAGGATAAGAAAATCCGTTTTTTTTTGCTCTCTGCTCCTTTTAGAGATTATAAAGAGACGACTGATAGCAGTAGCGGCTCTTGAGATGTCGGTTGGCCGGAGATAAAGCTTTCGCGAGATCAGTGGAGTACCTGAAAGTTTTATGGGGATTGGGCGCAAGTATACGTACACTCTGTTTTGTATGACTTCAAGGAAGCGAAATTTTTAATGTATGGGCTACGCTTTTAAAAATTATTTATTATAACGTGTGTGATGGCGGTGAGAGGTTCCTGGAAACCCGCAGAGTATCAAAGGCTTTTTTAACGAAGAAAAATTTCGATAGCTGCTCTGGTAATCCGTCTACATGGGCTTTCAAGTCGAATCTTGTTTCTAAATGTAATGTCAGTTTTTCAAATGTTCAAATCTATCGTAATCACCCAAAAAAATACGCAAAAGTAAGTTAAAAAAAATTATGATTAACTTGGCTCGCTGACAGTCAAAATTACACAGCTCTCTCTCTCTCTCTCTCTCTCTTTCGTCGCAAATATACACCGCCGACCTCCGTCTTATTTTCGCGCACGACGTCGAAAGAGGTTGCCGTTTCCTGTCCACGTGTATGTGCGTGCGTGTTGCCCTTATACGAGGATACGCCTCTATATACTCGCGCAAATTCGCACTGGACTAGCACACCGCGTGGGTAGCACACGCACAGGATCGGCGTCACGTGACCATACTATATACACCGCCGCCGAGTATATATCACACTCACACATATACGCTCGGTCATTCATGACTCCAAAGAGGAGGTGTGCAGGAGAGGAAAACCGGACGTCGACTCGCGTAGGTGGAGGAGGAGTAGAGAAGCTTTAGTTACGACGACGTGAGTGCATTGTTCGATCGGCGGTGTGCTTTTGACTTAATGTCTGCGTGAAATATTGACTCTCCTGCTAATTGCGACGATTTAGAAGTTCGTAAAAAAAAAAATAAATAATAATTAGTTGCCGGAGGAGTGATTAATTTGCTTATGATAATGAAGCGAGGCTCATCTCACGAGCATGCAATAAAAAGTATTGTATATAGAGGCTGCGTTATATACCCGTATGTAATACACATCATACGCGCGCGAAACTAAAATTAGAATGTGAAAGTGGGTAGTCATCGGATATTCGCTTAGTCACTCGCTCCTAATCGCAAGGCCTTTTTTGTCCATCTAACGCCGTGTGTCCGGCACGAGTTGTGTTGCCGTGTCGGCTGTATATATATATTTTTTCAACGCCTGCGTTCGATCCTATATAATATACTGAGCTACTGCGGTTTTCAACGAATTTTTTTGCGAGTAATATGTGTGTCGATATGCGACAATTGTCGGATGAATTAGTTATGAGCCTGTATAGTTATTAGAAGCGAGCAAGTGACACTTAATTGCTAAGTAGTATATCTGGAAAGTTTCTACTCGCAGTTCCTCGTGATAATTTACTTATATCATTTTTGCAAAACTTTCTCCCGCGCCTGTATTATTCATGTGATTGTTTCGCGCTATATACTCGATCAAAGTTTGTAATGGATATATTTGCACTAAAAAAAGGGTTCTCTTATGAAAAGTTACTGCCACTTCGGTAAAAAAAATTACAATACGTAGTTTAGTTACTTTTATATAATTTTTCTCTCCACTCATAGTAATTGTTATTAATTTCGTTTTTTACCATCGACATAATTCATTTAAGAACGCAACAAACAGTTGATTGTACATAAAAAATTACAAAAAGTCTATTGTAAAAATTAATAAACCGCGTAGACTATACAGCACTGATCTTAACCAGCATGGTAAAATCACAATACCATAGTTTGTAATTTTTTCAAAATTCTTCTTTCCGTGTAGATAGAAACACGGCGTCGGCGAAATCAGCTGTGTTGCTGCGAGGAGGATAGCCTGAGGCCGGTTACGCGGAGCAGCTCCTGTAGCTTTCTTTTTTCCTCTTCGCACATTTCGCGCGCAATTTACTACTCGTACCATATAGGCGTATATATATACCGAGAGATGGCTCATTTGTCAATCCAACGAAATCATCAATCGTCGAGAGAATTATACTTTGACGACTGTGCGGTGTCGTATCGTATAAATACAGATAGAGAGAGCCTTTGCTTATATACTATTTAGAAAGTATATTATATGCCGACCTTTTTTTCTAGAGGGCAATTCTGGGTCGGCGATTTTTCGTTTTTTTTACCCCTCGACGATCGATTAGTATATATGTACTTATTATATAGTTTCGATCGTGTGATTAATTATCGTTCATTTTGCAATTACCCAGAGATTTATCGTCTTCCAAGCTTATAATCGCTCGATTTCGCAAAAAACTGCTCAGGTCAATCCGAAAATAAAGATACCATTTCGAAGCTGAAATTCGCACAACTGTTCAGCCAAATTAGAGTATATATACACTCAGCGCAAATTGATACACCGACGCAGGGAAAAAAGTGACGACGATCCCCTCAAGATACACAGAATTCGTATAACTCGCTTTTTAATTAAAAAAGAGCGTCTCCCTAATATCGCCGCGCGCGTATAATAAAATGCAAATAAAAAGCACGACCATGAACGAAAGAGGGAGAAAGAAAGAGAGAGAGAGAGAGAGAGAGAGAGAGAGAGAGAAAAGACCGGAAGGGAGAAAAGAAGCGGACTCCCTCGCGGCGGCGGCGACGACGACGCTCCGTTAATTTCAATCTGAAATTCTGATTCCCGTGTGAAAGCAACTTTGCGCGACAAAAGCATCGAGACGCATTGTCGGCTTCTAAAGCGTTGCCGTTTAATTTATTCGCCGATCGTTCGATTTGTTTATATCGCTCGGTGTATGTAAACAGCCGAGTTTATCGGCGGCTTGTAAAAAATGTAAACATTGCGGGGGGGGGGGGGGCGACGGGGATAATAAATAACTATAGCTTCGCGTTTATAAGATGGAAAAAGAGAGACTCCGTAGAAGGGAGAAGAAAAAGAAGAAGAAGGAATTGAAAGGAAAGAGGCCTCTCTTTTTCTACGCGCCTTTCGTAACGCAATATTTCGCGAACCAGTTGAGCCACATGCCTCGGTTCCCACGCATTTCTCTCTCTTTCTCTCTTTTTTGAGACGTTGTGTACTATACTCTATATACTCGAAGGCGAGAGTTCCCTCATCTCTCCTTCAGAAATAAAACTCTTCTTTTCTTTTTCTTCTTCTTCGTCTTCGTCTGCGCCGGCGACTGTCCCACTTCCGAATGCGTATAACCTCCTTGTCTCAAGGCGCGCTTTTCGATATTACTTCAACTATTTTTTCGACCGCGAGACATTCTAATTATATTTTATAATAAAGTTCAGAGATTACTATGCGCCCCGCGTTGAATAATTCAAAATTTCCCGCTTTTCACATGGAATAATTTTAAGCTACACTTGCAACACCATAAAAATACGCATTTCATAATCACTGCGTATTATACATATAAAAATCTCCATAATAAACCTCTCCCGCGTCTACAAGCTACAAAACTCTGCATCGTAAACCTGTAAAACCGCGATTTTTACCCAACGACGTCAGGCTTCCTCGTATATATGTATACTCGCTTCTTTGTCCCGCTGGACCTTCGACAGATATAATACACCCGGTGGTCCCTTCTCTTTTTTTCGGCCGGGCAGAAGGCCACACGCCAGGCTTCCCCCCCTCCTGTGCACGCACACACACACACACACACACGCATGTACAGCTTCTACTAAAAGTGACTTTCGCGATATACATTATGTGGTGTGTCTCTCTCTCCTCCTTCGAAAAGTGTATCGAGTGCTGTTTTCGGGTATATCGGTAATTAGTCACTCGAGCTCGCCGAACTGCTTTCACAAAAATTCCCACTTCTGCTTATATGTATATAATATACGTGAAGAACGAAACGTTAATCCCGTCAGAAGCATATATATATTTCGTAATGTTATATCACCGCGACTTTCGGGAAAAAGGCGTAAACGCGTTCGTGGTGGGCCCCCTCGTATAATCGCCGTAAAAACACTATATATAGCAGAGAGGAACAAAGGAGGTGTCGGGCTCGTAAACGAGACTCACGCGGCGATTAGAAACTTTATCGCCGGATATGCCGCCCGCACCACGAGGATTTCGGTGCTTTTTCTAGGTCAAGTGTAGTATTACATTATATACGCTCTCGGCTCTTCTATATACATTCGCTCTAGTGATATCTAATGGCGATTTTTTTTTTCGCGACTAGTATGAAAATTCAAAATCTTAGATATACGTCGTTTAATTTATGCCAAATAATCAGTCCGGTTGGAAGAGAAAAATCCCTCCCGCGACCGTTACTATTCCTACATACATCCAGAGATCTCGACATTGAAGCAACACGCGGTATATATGTATAAAAGGATCACTCGATTTACACAGAGGACAACGACGACGACGACGACGACGACGACGTAGTCCCGTTCACCGCAGAAATCCGGTCGTAGAGAAACCAGACGCATAAATGTGCATTTTGTTGCTGGCCGCAAGCCACGGCCGTCGCCGTTTCAGTTTTAATCCTCGTCTCGCACGCAATGGAAACCGAGAAGCGGAGGAAAAGAGAAAGAGGGAGAGGGAAAGTTAGAATTACACGGGTTTGAGAGAGAACAAGGCATATAGAGAATGGACGAAGTGAACAAAGCGAAGAGGGAGAGTTGAATAATATATGACGTGTGTAAACAAAGATTCGTTGATTGATCGACGCTAAAAAATGTATATGTATATCATTCTCTGCCATATGTATATAATACAAGGTATACAGCAAAGAGAAAAGTCGGGAATTCCACAAAAAAGAAAGCGTCGAACGAAGAATAAAGATCGATGCACATACGCGCGGCACAGACGTCTCGACCCATTTCCACTTACCAGTCACCGAACCCAAAAATGCATGCACGTGTGTCGCGCTGTATATATGCACAGTGCGTCTGGCCCTTTCAACTGAGCTCGCGCGCCCTTTTTTTGCGCGCTTCGTTTCGCCTGATGTATAAAGAAGCTCTCGCGCCTTTTTTTCGTCCATCGACGCTGGCGTTTATTTGCACTGATTATGATTGGGTTTTATGTAGCTTTTATCGTTGCTTTGTCCTTTCCCTGATTATATACTCGCAAAGAGCGAGCGAGCGAGGGAGGGAGAGAGAGAGGAAGAGAGATAAGTAGAGGCGAGGGGAGCGTTTATTTCAAAGCTCAATGATGAAATTAATAGACGGCGTTTCTCGAAAACCGATCGTAAAATCAATAAACTCAAGAACGAATCGTCCACCGATCAATCAGCGTATAATTTACTGCTACTCCGGCCGTCAATCATCGCGACCATAAATCCTACGTCGCTGTATATAACAAACGTAGGAGAGAACCGCGGATTTTTTTTAAATCAATTATCGCCGTTAATAAGCGCTGTGTTTGCCAACGCATTTTTTCGATTCGGACGTCGACCTTGCGCGAAACGCTGCGCTTGTGGTTTATACATAGCGGGGCCGGAAAAAAAGAAGGTCCCGAGCGATTAGGTGTCGTAAACATAGCTGCTGTCGACGAACGATGACATAACATGTATACTCGGGAGAGAGAAGCGTCGTCGTGTGCTGCTGCAGTTGTGTTCGGAGATTCAGGGTCAAGAGGAAGTGGTGAGTTGTCGAGTGCAGTTTTTAGATTTTATATCAGTCGTTGATTGGCGCTTTACGGGCTGGTCTATAATTGAGTTGCATTCACAAATAAAAATTGAGGTTTAGTGCAATATTATATTGACTGTAGTGCGTCGTTTATGGGTTGGGATTTTTATGGATTTCTCAATCGAGCTTACTCTACGTTGGATATTCGAATGAAATTACAGATTCTATTAAAACGATGAAAGCAGTGATTCTTCTTTTAAGAAAGTAATTTTTTTTTTTTTTTTTTTTTAATAAAAATTCACCGCGAAGCAGGTTGCCTTTATATCGCGGATTCGCATCAAACTCGCGCATAAATTGGTCAACCGTCAAAAAACCAAAAACATCTCAATCGGGTCCCGCAAAAAGTAAAATAAAAAATTACTTCATTCCCTTTCTCGTTTTCACTGCGACGCTGTATACGTCGACCGAAACACGAACGACGGAATAGGTAACGAATCGCACGTGCCTCGAAAATCCGCACACAACAGCAGCTCTCTCCCAACGACTATACTATATACTTCGTCTTTCAAAGAAACAATATCTCTGGATACTATATTCTCGCAGTTTACGCAGGTCGCGCACGTACGCTGATATTTCCGTGTCACGGCTATAGAGACGACGAGAATTTCTTCGAGCCTAATAAATATTTGTCTGTAGCTTGTCCATAAAATAAAAACTTTGCTATATTCTCATTGTTCATCTCTCTCTCTCTCATACACACAGTGCAGGTATGCAAATTGAATATTCGTTGTTTTTTCTTTCGACCTTTTTAGCAACACCATTTTTCTTTGACACAAGAATAGTGAGAAAGCAAGACACCCGACAGTTTACGTTCATACGAAATCAGCTATATAGTATAGTTATAGCCGTAAAAGAAAAAAGTTTTGGACTGATTAGTTTTCACCGTTGCTGGAACGTTCTGTCTCTATATTAGCTTCTGGTAATCACACGATAGGTGGCGTATGTATGTTCTTTCCTATTCCCCTCATCGCGATTTGCTCGTAGAATACATATATACGGTACAGTAATGTGCCAGAACTCTGCCTAAACACGTCTATTGCTGTGAGAATCGATCAATGGAGTACGTATACTCTCTTGGGATAAACCATCCTGTATTATTATTACGGCAGGGCTTTTCTCTCTGCCGTGAACATCAGCAAACTGGTAAAATTTACAGAGTCAGCGCGACGTCGCGATAGCTTCTTTTTTTCCTCGCATCGACTGCAAAAACCTAGTGTAATTCGAGTCCTTAACGGTCGGCACGTCTCGAGGTGGTCTTCGAAGGGTTTGTCTGCTCTCGCGAGGAATATAGGAAAGGATGCAGCGAGGCGGCCACGTGTTCTCTTCTCATTCGCTTCGTTTGCTCGGCCGGAGATTCTCTCTCCCCGATGCCAGGCTCGCACTTTCTTATATATAAGAAAGAGGATTTCTTTTCCATCCCAGTTTTTTAGCTTCGTTTTGACGATAGGATAGAGGGGGGTTGAAGAGTGAGAGAGGAAGTGTATGGGTGTGTTCTAACGAGGGGTCTTTATTTTCTTATACGCACAGCTGTTGTTTTTATAATACGCGATGCGTTTATCTTCATTACGCACGAGGGATAAATAGTCGAGCATTAACGCATCGTTTTCCGCTACAAGATTATTAAAACGCATCTTTTATATGATCGTTATGGGTCTTAAAAGAAGGGCCGCGAGAAAAAAAAACAAATTTTCTTTCCATCGACGCAGCAGGCATTTGAGAAGGCTGCACAGACCTACGCGAAAGTGCTTGCGGGAGAGAAAGACCGTTGCATAATGAAGAAAGCGCGCCCCGACCGCGAAACACGAGAAGCTCATTGTTCTCGGCTGATCGAAGGGATTTGTTCCTCCAACTGTGTCTTGACGCCCCGGAGAGAAAGAAAGGCGTCGACTGCGGAGAATTAGCCGCCGTAGAGATTTTCGCTTATTCAGATGCTGATGTGCATAAAATAACTGACCGGCTTCCCTGTATATACGAGTAACTCGGCTTAACCAGTCTGTACTTGGATGATTCATAGAATGACTAGTCCATATTGCAAAGTAGAATACATAAAAGCAACAGTGGCTATATATTAAAAAAAAATCAACATCCGTGTGTATGGCTGATGTGCAAAAACGCTATCAAAAAAAGACACGTGCGCGGATACATATACCTATCTTCATTTCCAGAGCAACTATACGACTAGGAAAATTCGATTTTCGCGGAATACTCTTTCGTCTCGGATCGTATCGCATCTGCCGCCGCCGCTGTCGTCGTCGTCGTCGTGTGCTCGTCATCGATTCGCACGACAGCTGTTTTTTCGATCCCCTTCCCGCCTCGCCAGCTGTTATTCTCCCTCTGTTTCACCGCCGCGTAGTCCCAGACGCGTATGCATATAGTTCGCATTTAAATTGAGAGAATCTGTCCGCGAGACAAAAATGCAAATGGATGGCGAGAGAACTGGATGCGCGTCCTAGCGTTCGGGTCACTTTTGTTATTGCGATGCTGCTATGCGGCTTCTTTTGAATTGTTGATGATTTTCATTTGTAATCAGATGACGCGCGGTGTCCGAAAAATAAATGAGGATAGTCCAGTTAGATATCATGAAAAGATCTGAATTTTTGTTGTTAAACAAAGAAATGAAGCATATGTTAGCATACGCTCGCAATATTTGTTCTCTCTCCTCCTCCCACGACTTTCGCGTTCCCTTCCTGAAATCATCGCCATGGCTTCTCGCGCGCGCCGTCCCTTTGTTTCGTGCCCCTCTCCTTCTGTTTCTCGCCCTTCCCTGTATATACATACACTCAAGCGTTTTCGTTACGTTCCTATATACGCTGGCTGGCTGACTCTCTTCCGCTTTTTTCTCTTCCACTGCGCTATTTAATTATGATTGATTAAACGTATTTCCTTAATTTTTACGCGGACATATATTTTTGTCCACGCAACAATACACGGCGGTAATAACGGGTAAGAAAACGCATTTAAAGCCTACCAAGCTTCGTATCTGTACACTTTGCAACACAGTACATATAAATACACACATCGGCGCGCATAAACTCGAAACAACGAACTCAGCGAAGCGTCGAAAAGGACCGCCTCTCGTAATACACAGCTGAAAATCTCGACTTTGCAGCGCCTCTTCCGCGCCAAAATTTCGCCTGTCGTCCTTCGCTTTCTCTCTCTCTCTCTCTCTCTCTCTCTCTCTCTCTCTCTCTCTCTCTCTCTCTCTCTCTCTCTCTCTCTCTCCTCTGGCGCACGTAACACACGGAGCAGAAAGCGAAGACTCGACCGACGAAGCCTCCGGCTCTACGTCGCACCTCATACCTGCGCGCGGCGGAGCCATAGTCTTAGAGGCTCCAACAAGCCTCCTCCTATTCGCGCGCAGGTATACGAGCGTAGCGGCAGCCGTTTTCGCACGGCGGTGCCAATTTTGCAAACGCCTCAGGAATTCCAGGGACGCATTGTACGCCGCGGGCTGTAAACTCGTCTCTTTTTCTCTCTCTCCTGAGGGGATCTTTGCTCTATACAGCACAGCTGTCCGTATATGTGTTCGTTGTTGACGAGGAGAAAGAGAGATTTCTGAGAGAAAAGATGCTTCGGTGTATGCAAAGTTGAGGATTTTTTGTGGTGCAGAGGACTACGTGACGTTTGCGTGCGGGTTAAATTGTGTGTGTGTATATATAGGGAAAGGTCAGTTTGGATGTATCCGGAGATGTAGTGTAACGTAGCGAGTTTTCGTAAATAATAGCACACTGCGCTCTTCTCCAGTCCCTAGCTTGTTCCCAGCGTTTCTCCTCTAACTCACCTACGGCGTAAATTTGCATCCCGCAAACCTCCCGAGCGCAAAATATTACCAAAAAAAAAACTAAACTCGGAAAATATTTTTCGCTCTTTCTCTCAAAGCGCGCACGTATATATACATATATACACACACCACGCAAGAAAAGAAGCTCGCACGCAAAGAGAACCAGTGAGAGAGATGGGAAAAGCAGTCGTAAAAGGCCTCGCGGCGCGTCCATCATCGTCAAAACGCTTTATTTCCGTTCGGCGAATGAGACTGCGCATCGCACGCGCGTGTGTGTATGTATACACCTATATATATATATATATATATATATATACACGTATGGTACTGTCCACCGATACGCGTCGCTCTGCAGCTTTGTTCTCTCTCTCTCACTCGGCTTTTGCCGGTTTTCTCGTCTAGTTCGCGGAGAGCCGCGACTGTCTTTGGCTTTGATAATTTATGCGCGAACCGTAAATCGACGCTACGGCAAGTGCCTTTGGCCAAGAGAGAGATAGAGAGAGAGAGAGAGAGAGAGAGAGAGAGAGAGAGAGAGAGAGAAGTTGCGCAAAAGAGAAGCTTATGAGAGGAAGACCTAGAGACGATTCAGAATGGACTTTATGGACTGGTTCTAGGCTGACAGGGTGATTGTAGACATTTTTTTTCAGCGGCCGCTGCGGACGAGTTGTTGTTATTGTTTTTGTTGGCGAGATGGACTTTAGTGGGGTTGTCGTTAGTTTGACTTATGCGCGTTTGGATTTTTGCCTCGTCTCTTTTGGATTTGTGGTTCAGCCGCGAAAAATCGAATAACGAACGAAACTAAATATATCGTTCAATCGAACGAAGCAGAAATACGCTAACCGCATTTACTTTAATGAGACAATGTACGTCGGCGTCAAACATATACAGCCAACCGTGTCAAACGGCAAGCATACACATAATACGCTTCAAAAAACGTTCTCCCTCGCATTCTCCGCGCCGACATTTACATCTCGCGCGAGCGAATTTTCATAAAATCGGCTCGTTCGAATGGAAATACACATACGGGGCTAATTTCGTTCTCCTCGCGGCGGCAGCTCAGCGCAGACATACGTCGATTCTCTATACTCATAAACTCGCGTGCGAAATCGACACTTGTCGAAAGCATTACGTGTATATGCTATACACATGGGAAGTAGCTGGCGGGCATTGTCGAAGGTCCGAGGTGTACTTTCTCTGTGTGCCGGCGTGTGTGTGTGTGTGTGTGTTCGTGTGTCTCGCGATTTACAATGTTGCCGGGGATATATACTCGGCACTTTTAACGATCTCGTTTGCGTCAGCCGTGTCGATTATATGAGGCTGATACATCGTCAATGGTAATAACGTGTGTTTGTGTATACGAGAGGAGGAATTGAAAGATACTATTGTTTTTTTAATATACATTGAAATACGAGTGTTTCTAAATATACGAGATCTAACCTAAATAGTTTCTCAAGTTAAATAATTCATCATCGGGATGACACCAGCTCGCTAATCACCTCGGAATTTCGTTTCTCTTCTCTCTCTCTCTCGCAGCCTTTACCTACGCGCACATCCTCTCTCCCTCTCTCTCCGTGAATACACACACACACGTGTGATGTGCTTCACGAGCGGAAGTGTCCGCGACGACAACGACCCTTTTTCTTTCACGGACGGCCGGAACTTTTGCATAATGAGGCAGCAACGAGCGGACGGAGGTGTGAAAAAGATGTCGAGTGCACGTGTGTGTGTGTGTGTGTCGTTTGTACAACAGGAGGCTTTAATCGATCTGTGGAAGCCCGTGTGGATGTACTTTAATTTTTCTGCGCGCCAGTTGGAGAAATGAATGGACTATACTGCGTTACGTTTGTTGTGTTCCTTCATTTTTCATCTGTCAGCTGATTCTCTCTTTTCCCTCTCTTTCTGCGTAATGGATTTCCCATAATATGTGGAAACGCGTGTGGTGCTGCTTTGATGGTGATTTTTTTTTAGTCAGCCGTCGTTGTTTTGTTGTCAGTGACAAATGATTTAGAAGCCGGTAATAACAATGACACATTGTATATACCACAACTGTGTGAACTTTTGGTTTGTTTCAATCTTGCAATAATAGAAACACTTCCGCTGGTTATCCTTAGGAGGCAGTTTGTAACTTCTTGGATCCTGGAATTCTCCTGGCTCTCTCAAGCAAGTTGCTCCACCGAAAACGTTACATCCAACGGGGCTGACACCGCCCACTTTGACCATATTTTCTTCTTCGTCGCGCCACGAGCGCAGCAGACAAGGAAGTTCACTATTATATACTCTCTCCATTATCGTATACCGCGCCCTGTGTCTCATCGACTCATCAACCATGCCGGCTCGTGTTTGCCGAGTGAGAGCAGAACAGCGCCTTGCATTTATATATATAACATCGTAATGACGCGCGCAGGAGCCATTGTGTCTGCACGCGCTGCACCTGCTCGCGAGGCCTACTTTGCGACTGCATAACGCGTTATATAGATATATATGTGTGCCTATAGGTATATTATATTTACCGAAGCAGCAGACACGGGGAATTTATGGGCGTAGGTTGCACGTAGTTTTCGGAGGTTGTGGCCGACGCTCGGTAGGGTAGTTTTTATATTGGAATTTTTAAGTCCGCCGGTCCCGATTTTTGAGAGAGGGGAGATTCCTACGAGAGATTGTGAGAATGGAGTCTTTAATGAGCTTTCTCAGTTGCTTGGGATTGCAATTATTTTTTCCGAATTTGAATTGCTAATGGTTATACGCGTGTGTTGGCAACAAGGGAGCAAATTTTTTTTCAAAGTTGGATTCACGTAATTTTGTACGTTGAATAATCGAAAATCTGCGTTATTTAAAAAAAAAAGCGCTGCATTTTAGTATCTCAATACCGAGAACTCCACACGACCTTCGCCTGAATCCGCGGCGTTTTCAAAAATATTTTCCCGCCAAACGCAGCATTAGAATTCACGAGCACGCACTATATAGGGGAGCTAAAAACACTCCCCGACCTCTCTCACTCTCGCGCGTATTAACCTACAAAGTATATTTGTGTCGCACGCACGTGCTTACGTTTTGAATTTCAAATAAACGCATTTTGAAAGCAATGTCGCGCAGGCTCGCACTTCTCTCTCTCTCTCTCGATTTTTTTTTCTTGTTTGCAATGGGCGCGTCCCTGGCAGTATGGTAGTCGCGCGTATTATTCGTGTGTACATATATGCAACTTGCGCTTGCACTGCTGCTCCACATGCGAGAGTCGCCGGTCGAAAATAGTCGGCTTTGTTTTCGGCGCGCATCCGATTGTAAACAGAGACTGTGCTTTTTGTCTAAAAATATATAATATCTTCCTAGAACGAGCATCGCTTTTTAGCACCTGGTTGGCAGCGAACTGCTATCGTTCTTTTTTTTATAAGTCTATACATACGTCGCGTTTGTTGATAAATTTAAAATAATAAATAATTCAGACGCGTCGTTGTGTTATTTATTTAGCGCGCGAGAAAAGTTGATGGCTTTTGAAAATTACTCTCGAGAGAATAGGCGCATAAACTATACATTGTATATATAAACTGGCATTTTCTCTTTCACTTAATGTATTCATATATTAATATCGAAGCTTGGATACGGCAGAGAATTATCCGAGGAATGGATATACGCTATTTTTATTCAATTCTCTGATACTGTGATGACATAATTCGATGCGCGAAAGTATTTATACACACAGACATATACCTTGAAAGTTATAAGACAGTCGATAGCGAGCCGATCGTATACACATCCATGTAATCATCGCGAAATCATCGGCCTTGCGATCCGCGCTTCATCGCGTAATAAAGAGCTGCAATTATATATCGTTGCGGCTACGAAAATTGCTCTCGGTACACATGGAAAATAGAAAGAAAAAACAACAAACGATTTCATCCACACAATCAAGAGCTATATAAATAAAAATAAAAAAAAACAATATGAAAAAGCACAGAACTATCGCGATCAGTACATCGCAGCTACATAACCAACGCTCAATCATCACGCGAAAATAAACGTCGTCGTCCCATGCAAGCCTCCGAGCCTATATCTTCCTATTCCCCCCTCGACGTCGTAAAAACCGCAAATTAATAATCCAACCCACTCCGGCTGTCCGTATATCACTCCCTGCTCTATTTTTTGCCTGATCGATCCTTATCTGGCTACATCTTCATATGAATTTTTTACACCATTAAAAAGCCATGCGGCCTACGCGACACGCTAATTCCGTCGGACACGAACGTACGTGTTTCGCGATGCAGAATTCCGTCGCGGCAGTGAGAGAGAGAGAGAGAGAGAGAGAGACTCACTCGGGGGATGTAAAAAAAATTCGCGTATTATCTGGCCTCCCAAATCTGACGAATTCATTAATCGCGTGGCTGTTACGTTATATACTTTGGGGAGAGATAAAAAGGGCCGCCGCGTTCGGTGTAATTACCGCAGCTCGTAAACGGAGAGCGCTCTCTCTCTCTCTCTCTCTCTCTCTCTCTGCTGTGTGCTCAGCCACGGAGTCGAGTGTGTCACGCATCTTGAAATTTTAGGAGAGTAGAGAGAGCCCTTTTTTGCGGCGCTTGCCTTGTTTTATGGGTTAAACTCGGCGCATACATTATACTACCTCGTGATTTTCTGCGTATAATGATAAACGATAAATAACGATCGGCTGCGTGCGCGAAATCAGAGTAAAAAAGTATAATCGCGACAATAAAGAGCTGCCGCCGCGCTAACGACCGGCGCCAATGTAGCATTCGATTTTTTTCCCTTCTTCTAATCCATACCTCTGTAATAATGCGTCGATGAAATGTTTTTAGCAAATAGGTCAGAGAATATTTTTCCATCGGAAATAATCGCCCGATAAACGCACAGATATTCACTTGTATACACGATACGAATGTAGGAATTCAGAACTAGCAAGTGTGTCGTCACGTGTATGAGCAGCGTTGCGTGGACGAGAGGCGAGTGCAAAAAATTGGCTTAATTAGAGTTTTTAAGTCAAACTAGCACTTTTTCGCGTGCCTCCGGTGTCACTACGACGCTAACCAACTAAAAATAGTTCAAACTCGCGCGCGCGCGACGAGCAGATTTACCCACGCGAGCAATTTGTTCCCACTCGAAAAAAAAGTCGAATATCGTTGGCAAACTCGCGCCACCGCGAACAATGAACGCATAAAGTATATATATATATAATGCGCGCGTGTGTGTACCTGTGTCGCGCGCCGCGTGCCTGAAATCGCGATCGTTCCAGCGCGCCAACCGATAATCGTGTAATGGAGTCCTTTCGCCGCGCTCGCGTTTTATATATATATACACATGTCTATATAGATGATAAAAGCGCAGGAAAGAGAGAACGCAGGAAGCTGCGCGCGACGGATGTGCGAGGAACGCAAGAATTTCCAACTGTATTTTTGTTGGTGTTGGCTCTTTTGAAAAATAAGGCGAGTCGTGGCTTTACTGCTGGAACACGAAATCGTTAAGTAGTAATAGTACGAAAATAACGAATTATGTCATACTATGGTTATCGCGAAGAAGCAGCACGACTGTACGTTTATGAGTTACACACACATTTTCTTCAAATGTGTTTTACCGAACTGTAGAGATATCTAATATTTCGGAAGCAAAATTTTATTCATTTCCAATCCTAAAACACTCGGCCGTACTCCGAGCAAAGGAAAAAAAAGAATAGGAGAAGCGCGACCAACCAACAACGGCATTTTGAATAATATCAGACGAGTCGCAGAGCACACCGCGTCATTATCGTTACACGCGACAAGACTTGGCGCCGCGCAGCTTTTTTCCTCTCTCCCCGCGCGCTTTTCTTTACCGACGATGTTACGTATGCATGTATAGGTGCTCGTGCACTCAGCGCGACGCTGCACAACCGCTAGACTCGCCGAGTCGTCGTCTTCTGCAGCAGTTTGTATATGTGTTTTTATACACATACGGCTACTCCGTGTTTATGTTTTGCTGGCTCAGCGTCACTTGCATATACAGGGATTATTCCTTCGTTTTCGTTCCAAGCGCGATGAAATTGAGACGTTAATTTCGAATTTGCCGCGGAAATTCTCTAAAACCTCCCGGTGTATATTCAAGCCATAATTGAAACGACCCCGAGAGATATAGTCCGTACCGAGCAAACGAAATTTCCGAGTTCAAACACAGTCGTTTCAGAAATAAAGAAAATTGCACTGCGTTTATCTCGCGTGTACCTCTTTTTTTTCTTCTCTCCCGGCTGAAGAGCCTGCGCTGCGAAGTAAAAGGACCAGGGAAAGATAAACGTTTTAATTCGCTCGGCTTTGGTGTGTGTGAGTATGTATATATATATATATATATATATATATATATATATATATATATATATATATATATATATATACACGAGGTACAGCCAAGATTTATCGGTGCGCACGGAATTCGTCCCCGCGTGAGTGTTGTGAATTATTCAGGACTATCTCGGGCTTTTTTCTCTCTCGCCCGTGGAATAATCAATTGTATAAGTAAAGAAGTCAGCAGCCGTCTTATACGCATCCGTTACAATCTTCCACTGCTTACATATACTCATTGTCTCAGAAGCAATAGCCAACAATTAGCGGACCCTATAACTTCCACGACAAATCGCTCACACGTCATCACCAACAACAACCACAACAACAACAACAACATCAAGCAGCTTTCAATTCGTTCTCATGCGTATATCCTATCCCGCATAGACAATGCAAACCACGCGGCTGCTGCTGCACAACTGAAGTATATAGAGCTTACGTAAGACGGCAAGCGAGTATTATGCGGACGCCGCATAGTAGTGGCGCCTGCTGCTGCCTCGGCGTTGTCCTCAATGATCCACTGGAGTATATTGCACCAAGAGCGAATACATACGTTCGCGTTCGGTCTATTCTCTGTGTATATATATACACGTGCCAGCAAGGCCGTTAATCTTGTTACGCGGTGGTGGCGGATCCTATAGACCGGTATACACACTATATAAATGGCTGATTTGAGAATTTGTTTGTTCGGTTCGTTCTTCTTGATGGATTCGCGCCGGGGACCGGACTGTACTGCTCGCGAATCGCTTCTGATGAAATCGTTATGGATTTCACGTTATAACGCAACGGCAATTAGCGATCGCTGCTGCGCGGAGACAGGTTCTGTATGCACATATGTATACGCACTGTATTAAGCAATGAGACGTGACTTTTAAACGCAGTATTAGCAATGTGATTAACCCTCGAAAATACACACATCGTTTTCCCGAGAAGAAGGCGGTGAAAAAAAGTCAAATCCAAGCTACGCAGCCTCGTTCTTTCTCGTTCGCCGTCAAATCACGCGAGAGATTGAATTACACGCGCGAGCGTCGCGCCGATCAAAGTCAGTCATTAGTGTCATTACTCCTGCCGCGACGGCTGCGTATATGCGTATATATCCGTAGAGTATGGAGAAAGGCGATTCTGGAGACACACGCGTGCACGTATATATTTGCATTATCGGTATGCGATAATGGCGCCGGCCAGCGCAGGTTATCCCATGATTATTTTACGACGACGAGTCTGTGTGTATGCGCGACTACTACTATGTTACCGGACTTTGCGCAATTTTTCCCAGAGGCGTATATATGCACACATAGTGTACTGGAGAAGAATCATTGTCGCGAGGGGTTAACGCGTCGCAAGGAATTTGCGACGATGGAGAAACGCATATACATATATATATCGCGCTTATTTATCTCTCTCTATTTCAACTTAATGCTGCGAGCAATGACGAAGGGGTATTGCAGTTGTGAATGCGAGAGAGAGAGAAATTTTTTGAATTTCTATTTGCGTAATTCTGGCAATTTTAACGCTGATTACGTGGTGCCGATTACAGGCTCGTTGTTTTGATGCATGTGTGTAGCGTTGATTGTATGCACTACACAAATGAGGGTAATAGAGAAACAAGCTCGGTATCGTTGTGTGTATATATAAACTACGTTGAACCATCAACGAGTTATAGCTTCGATTCAAACGCATTCGAACCCGATGCAACGGGTGAGGTATACGAAAACGTCCGTTACGACTTATACGAAATTAAAGGGGTGAAACAAAAGAACCGTGACCGCTTCTTCTTCCACAGGTGGTGGACGTCGGCGGCGGCACAGTGTTTCCGAAGCAACCATAACTCAATACAGTATATGTATATGTATACGTGTACACACTAACACGTGTACACATTCGGGTCACGAGCGGCAACTCCTGTACTCACTTAGCTTATCGCTAAGGACGGCCTTTATGGCCCTCCATTAATAATTATTAGGGTCCTCCGGGCTATTAAGATTGATATTATTACCTGGCGCACGCGCGTACATGGCTAACGGGATAACAACGAAGCCAAAGCGTCGTAAGTAATCGAGTGGTGGTAACCCTGTGTGGGGGGGGGGGGGGGGGGGTGTGAGTTAGGAGCCAAATTGAAAGGATGGAGGGATGGAGAGGTAATTTTTATCTGGTCAGTCTGCTGGCGAGAGTTCGGTATATGGTTATTGACAAGTTGTAAAATATACGAGTTTTATAGATCGGAATTTCTACTGTCTAATTGGAGAGGATGTTTACGAGAGAAGTTGTATCGCAATACGTCACTTATTCCACAGCCTATATAATTTATTGCCTCTCAGGCTTTTTGTGCCGCGGCCTGTATTCGGAAAAGTATTTAACTATTTCTGGGAAATTCCAATCAGCGTTAAAAAGGATGTATATGGCAGAATAAATAATTTCCGCTTCGCCCGGCGGTATATAGTCACGCGACATATTAGCCGTATACATTACGCGCTCTGAAATATCCCATTCACGAGAACTGTCCGCGAGATTATAACATCAAAACCTACTCACGTTTTTCTCTGCGCGTACACAGTTTAGCTTTTCCGCCCCGCCGCACGAACATCATTATCAGATTTTTCGTCAAACGTATAATCCAGCTCCGTGTAATGATCGAAAACACACTTTACCATGATTTCCACCAAAATGTTCCAGTATACACACGCACACACACGCACACCTCGAAATTCTCCATATATTCAATATTTCAATCCATCCAATTTCATCTCTCGTCATCGGCATCACCACGTCCGCGTTTAAGCCATACGAATCAAAGAGAAAAAGAACAACAACAGCAGCAGCAGAGAATTCCGCAACTAGAAAGGCGGTCAGGTTTCGCGGAAACGCGAGCAGCGGTGTCGCTTCGATTTAGACGGGAAATGGACTTTCTCACGAGTCAAATCGAGAGTCGAGAGCGCGTGCGCGCGACTTTCCCGAGATTTATGGGGATCCGATAAGGAGCAGTCTTTCTCGCACGGCAGCTCTATATATATATACATATATGTATAACCTGTAAACACGCACAAAACGATCGATCGTAAATCCGCGGCCGTTTTGACGGTCTTCCGTTGTCGGGAATTTTTTGTTCTGCCTGGCTAGTGATAATGGAGGGCTTCTAGGCGGTGCTCGTTGAGTTTTTAGCTTAACGGCTTATCTGATTTTTCTCTGTATAGCGGAGGCTTAATTTGTGTAATGCGGGGGCATTGGAAATCGTTAGGGACTTTTTTGGCGGGTAATTAGAGAGTATATAGTGCAGGAGTGATGGGAATGCGGCAGGTTGTGTTACTCATTGCGAGTATGCGATAATCGATATTTCGATACTGCGAGCCTCTGGCTATTGAATTCTTTGCTGACGTTGCAGCGGTTTATTATGTATTCTAACGTGTGCGACGGAGTTAAGTTTAGCGCGACAAAGAGCCTGAAACAGATTGAATTTTCCAGTTGCTCGTCCAGTCTTAGCTTCTCTTCCGAACTCTTTCGATGAATCAATCTAAATTCAGCAGAGAGTTATTTTCGAAAGTAGATCGATGACGTGTACGATGAGTTGCTTTCAAGCTGGATAAAATTAACCATTACAGAATCAAGAAATCTCAGCTACCGGCTATATACCTTTATACCTATACCCCCAATCATCATCATCATCATCATCATCATCAGCAGCTAGTATATGTACACCTCGAGGACTTTCCAGTTAACCCGCAATCAATTCATTACTATTTCATCTGCCGTCTATACGCACAACAAACCTCTTGCATATTATACACACACAGACACAGCCCTCGTAGACCTACACCAATAACCGCCGCACGAGCAACGCACATACACACAATCCAATTCCCCGGTTGCCTCTTAGCTATATATACTCGGCGACGTGGATCAGAGAGCGGATAATCGAGTTATCTTTTCATTGGGAATTCCATGCATCGCTAGTGCCAGGACCTGCAATAATACAGCTAGAGGGCGCCACCATACCACATCACTGCTGCCGCTGGTGCTGCTGCGGTCGGGCCGATAAGTCGCGATCGTAATTAGAGACGGCGAGCTTCGCGCGACACAATGTGATTGTGTCTCGCGACGCCGTCGCCGGGAGTAATCGATGGCTGCAGCTTGTTAGCCGACCGATTGCCGGGAAATAATTAATCGGACGCGTCTTTTGATCCGCCGAAGACGTTGCGCAACTTTCGCGAGGTTGTTGCTTTTTAATTAGAGCTGCTCTGACGCCGAGCGTCATTATGCTTTATTATTGGATTCCTTGCTTGGAATGCCGGGAAATCGTCGATTCATATATACGTATAGAGCGATGTGTCGCCTTGATTGGACGACGCGATGCCATATAGAATTTAATAAAGATATATCGACTCCTCGTCGTTTCTATTGTACGTGTATATGCGTCGATGCATTGGATACACCTTCTATATCGAGTTGATAAAAATCAATAATAAAGCAGAGTCTCTCCGTGGCAAGGTGTTAATAGAGTTCGACGCGCGTTGCCGTGTATATAAGCCGACGTGGATTAACGATGGAAATCCGGGGGGGGGGGGGAGCGAGAGAGAGTGTATATTTTGGTATACAAGCTGATAAAGGACATTTGCGCTCTCGCGATTTTTATTAATTCGTGCTCTCTTCCTTCGCCTCTTCTTCTCTTTTCACTACGTGTGTATAGGGAAGGTGTCGGCGACACGTGAGCGCGTGCACATCACTCGTTGATTAATGTTACGTGAAAATCGCTGATTGAGGCCGAGCCTTAACATGTCAATGGACGATGCTTCACACTCGAAAAGCTCGTGGATGTTGCGAGAGAAAGAGGTGTAGAGATGTAATTATCGATTGGAAAAAGTCTTGGCGCAGTTATTTGTGCTAATTCGTTCACGATACGAATATTGTTGTGTAAATAATTTGATTTTATGATTTATTGACATGTGATTTATGCGCGTATAATATACAACACAATATCGGCGATAGCTGTACACGAGTAATTTGAAATATGTTAATTTAATGCGGGTTTATTTACGTTTATACTTATTACGTATTTGATGAATTTTTATTTGAAAAATAATTCAAAAAGTAAAAATGCATCATCGAAATATGTGCACATAAAAACGATAGAACAATTTAGTTTAGAGTCAGCTTGTTAATTTATTTATAGTTAATATTAAGGCCAATTTTTTACAAAAATTCCAACAAGTATATCTAAAGTCTTGAATTGCTCAGAATAATAATTCAACTATCGGAACCACCGGTATTGCAAAGCAAATTGAACGTCAGCAACTCTTATATAGTTCGTTTTGCCACTGCCCCGCATCGCTCTGCTCTATATTCACACTAGTTTGATCTAAGTCAAGACTCGCAAGACAACAATGGTATACACCCATAACCTGCACGCGCAAAAGAGTTAGTCGAACTTGCGAATATCAGCCGACGTTATCGCGCGACTCGCCGCGCGTATATTATTTACGTTACGTAACCTCCCGACACAGCTGCGCAATTCGCGACGTAGGTACACACACATATATGTATATATATATATATATACATACATAGACGCATTCGCAAGTGTCACCTCAACGCCGCGAGAGTCTTTTCGCGAATCGCGCGCGCGATGGTGATGAGAGAGGGACACCGCACTTGCGAAATCGCCGACAGCATATAGCGGCTGGTTTTATCAGTGCGATTGATTGATGGATGATGCGCGCGCGTTGAGGCTTTCGAGTGTTTAGTTGAATTTTAATGCCACACGCGCGCGAGAATCGAGGGCTTTTAATTCGTTACGAAAAGGCCTTTGAATCCTGATGAGTTTTGTATGCCTTTTTTGCAATACTATCTCGCTGACTCCTGTTTTTTTTTTTTAATAATTTATAAGGGAGTATATAGTCGATTTGCGATTGAAATTGTGTTGTTCGAGACGATCAACTGACCTATAGGCACATATAGTCGTCCCCAGGATTCGAAGCGAATATATCGAGTGATTCGACTTGCATAACCGAGTGTATATAGCATAAGTCAGCTGGACTCTGACGCACGCGTGTGTATAGCTACAATCGAGCAATAATGTCGTAAGCGCTCTCGCTATTAATAGCGCTGTACCGCGAAAATTAATTTTCGAACGTCGAGCGCGTAGGCTTTTGAGAAATAATGCAAATCATCAGTCGGCTAATCATTGCGGACACGAAACAATAGCCACTTATAATTAATGAAGCGTCAATTTATACAGGTTCAGCTTACGAGCTTGATGCGTTCTTATAAAAAACGTGTTATTATTATAATACTTTGCAGATGCGCGCACAAATAACTTCGCGCCAAGAATTTTGCAATCGATAATATCATATTTCATAAATTTACAGCAGGGTTTTTTATACAAGTTATTGTAAAGTATTAAAATTTTAATTTTCTCTCTTCTCCAGTACAAATTTTTTTATATTGAAACTTTTCTCCTCGTTTATTACTGTGTTTTTAGCTGTTACATTCAATATATTTTGATAAGAACGTGTTGTATTATCAATATTTTGATTCAAGAGCGTAGTATGTTCTTTTAATAAGAATAAACTATTCGGTGTAGCCACACATCAAGGGGCAGTCGAAGAGAACTTATGTCCGTGCTGACCCCACTTTGAGCCGTAATTCTCGAAACACGCAGTTCTTGAAATTTACCTTATACTATTAATAATAAAATCTATAATCTTTGTGTAGTTCTTAGTACTTAGTGTGTAGATCTCATAACATTCTAAATTATTTATTATACATATATATTTAAGTGTTTGTGAATGTAAATTTTGTAATAATAGGCATCTCTCGGAACATGGCATGATTCTATATAATAAATAAGTTTATATATACATTTATTTTGCATATGATGAAAGTTAGATACACATGCGAGGTTGAGATTAGGAAATTTGATGTAGTTTTGAATAAAAGCTGTCGTAATGTTTACAGAAGAATTACTATTCCGCATCAGAGTTTGTTCAAAATATTTCTTCAAAGCGATTATCCCGCGCCGCGATGTTTATTCATCCCGCACACCTTTCAAGGAATCGCTGGTAGAGAAAATTAAAATTTTTAACTCTCTGCGCACTAGTAGAAAAATAACAATGTCTCTTTTCCGCGCGAAAAATCTTAATTGCATTAAAGCGCGATGAAAGCGTCGGCCGTCGCAAATATTTTTCCCCCGTTTCCTCGGGCGCACGAAAACTTGTTTTCCGGTGGCCCGTTAAGATGATGATTGTCACCCCTCTGGCCAATTAGCACAAGAACAACGAAAGGGTAGCGCGAGGCTACTCGAAAAAAGGAGGAAAATACTCGAGAGGAATTTTAAACGACTCCCTCCCTCCCTCTCTCGGACGCGACTAAACGTTCATTATATAGAGGCGAGAGGATTTTTCCCTCCGTTTCTCCTGCGTCAAAATTCAAAGAAGCGTTCTTATCTTTCGTTATTTCAAACATATACGCGAGCTTATTAGCGAGAGAGAATCACACGCGCGCTTGAAATTATAATGTTTCCGCATTATAGGTATATATAAAGTAGCAGCAGGATTTCAGCGTACTTTATCGCTGATGAACTTGATAAATATAAATCGCAATCAATTCCATTAAAAATTTTAACGAGCTTCACCCATGAATTTGAATGTTTTCTCGCGTGAAATTCCGGCTTTACATGAATTATCCTATCATAAATAATAAAGATTAAAAAAAAACCAACGACGCCCCTCGCGCAGCAGCAGCAGCAGCAGTGTTGTGACGGCGAAAAACACCGGTTTCCTCCCCCCCCCCCGTGTATATACGCACGTATATCTCGGCCATCGCGACTCTTCAAAACATTCAATTCCGGCAGCAACAGAGCAGTAGCTACTACTAGTAGTATACGAAAGAAAGGAAAGCGCGTCACGCGATCCCGATGCGAAAATAAAAATAACCACTCGCGCACGCTATAAACTTGACCTAATTATTACCTTCCCGGCGCTCACGAAGGGGGCCGGGAGAGAGAAAGAGAGAACAAACGCGGCTCAACGTTGGAGGGACAGAGAGAGAGAAGAAGAAGTCAAGTTGAACGCACCTTGCGGCGTCGGCTCGGTGATGAATCGCCGGTTCCGCGGCCGTTGACAAGCGGCGGCAGGTTCCACCACCGCACACGTCCGGTTTGCGCCGCTGGCGGTAATAATTACGCGCGCGAGCATTACCTACTGTAAGAAGAAGCCTCGTGCTTTATGTTTTGAGTGAATTTTTTTCCTTTTATTTTTCGAGTGATTTACGCGAAATCGAGATTATCTGTGTAAGTATACACATTTTTATCGGCTCACGTACACATATGCGCAGCGCCTCGTCGAACGCGAATTTCTCTCGCTAAATTGCTCAATCGTTCCTCAGTCGAGTGAAAGAGAATAGAATACACACGAAATAACTCGTCGTCGCAACTCGCGGAGAGAAATTAACCGAACGGAATTTCCGCTAAAAAAGAAGGAAGCCATCGGGTCGGAAGAGAGGAGATCGAGAAATAAGAAGAGTATATAGAGCGCACGTGCGCGCGTCTCTCCCCGGCTTCGCTGCTGCGCCCTCCCGGCTAAATTCTGTTTGACTCCTTTACAAAGTATCATGGACCAGAGATTTCGTCGAATCCCGAATTCAACTCCCTGCCTATATATAGCAAACAAGAAAGAAGAGGGAAAGATAGAGCTCTCTCACTCTCTCTCTCTCTCTCTCTCTCTCTCTCTGTATCATATATATATATATATATATATATATATATATATATATATATATATATATCGTCTGTTCCGCGACAAGCCATTTTCTCTCCCCTTTCACCCTCGAGAAGTCTTATCATACCGTGAAGTCACAGAGTTACCTCGTGACGATTCTCCCTTTTATCTCTCGAGATCCGCCGTTCTCTCTCCCTCTCTCTCTTGCTCTTTATTTCTCTCTCTCTTCCTCTTCTTCTCTGCGCGCGCGCGCGCAAAGTCTTGAGAAATCCTCTCGACACGCGAGTCGATAAAAATGTCTAAAGGAGATCAAGCGCGCGCACTACTCAGGGGGAAAGAGTTCGCTACAAATCCACTCGTGTGTGTGTGTATATATAGTCGTCCCTCGGAAAATCCATTTCTCTTTTGCGAGCGTTTGTCTCGGATCGCGTTTTACTTTATTTCGAAGTTTGACGAACTATCACATGATATTGTGCGTATAACAGCTGGCATTGTGGAAGTTTGTCACGTGGAAAGTGATTCTCGCAATGAGCAGAGGCAAGTAGTTTATTATATCGCCTACATGCAGCTCTAGACTGTTCGTTTCACGTCCATATCCCTTTTCCTCTCGAAAAAAAATTTTGCTCCCCCACTCGAGACATGCATCCTCGTGGGTATACTCTCTCGCGCGTATCCGTTGGTTATTTTTACTTTGACGAGTCTCCCTCGTAATTGAAAAGCAACTCTCGACTCCGGTCGAATAAACTTTTTTTTTCGACTTTAAAACGACGAAACTCTCCAGCTCTATTTTCGTCAAACGATTTTCGCGAATCTACGTACATACAGATATACTTTCTCGAGCATTCGAATCGACGATAAACGGCTGAAAGCGCGCGCTGCGTCCCTCTTCTTTAAATACGAGCGTATTTTAACGGCGACACGACGTATAACCCTTCGACTCATATATAATATTATCGCATCGTTCATTATTACTCTAGCTACGTCAATCAACGTAGCACTTTCTCTAATGAATTAATTAGTCCTCCGGGATAAAAGTGGACGCGGAAATTTTCAGCTAACGATCGAGGAGGTCGTTGACTCCCAACCGACGCCCCGTCGAATCTGGAAAGAAATTTAATTAATCGATCGCAAATCCGTACAAGGCGGAGAGTTTGCTAAATAATTGAACGAGCACCGCGTCTCTATAAATAGTTTGCCCGCGCGAGGCTTTCTCGAATTATTCATGCTCGAAAATCGTGTGTATATTTCGATCATGTTCTCGTTGTCAGTCGATATTATTCAGAGCAAAAATTTGGAAAATTATCGGTATATACATACGTCGGATGTCTCGTTTCTCGGTTAGTTTATAAACTATAGTAAAGGAGCAGCTATCGGTGTCGACGATGGACGAAGCCGTAGAGGAAGAGCCAGAGAGAAAAACGAGTCGAGATAGCCGAGGAAAAACCGCAGCCACTGACCCGAATCAGACATGCCAAATTCGATCCGCCCCCTATTATCGCGTATGTCGATCTTAATGAGGCGGTAATAAAGAACCTTCTCCTTTTCGTTAAAGAGCCATTGGCTCTCTCTCTTCCTCATTTCTGACGATCATTCGTATGGCCATATTTTCGTCGGCTCGATTGTCCTCCTCCCCTGGGCTCATCCTCTCCATCTCTCTGCAGCTGTGCAGTCGCGCCAAAATCGCTAATGCCTTCGCTTAATCGACGAGGGGAGATTTCTTGGACTTTTTTCAGCTTTTATATACGTCGCCTGTCTCGTCTGATAGTAACGATTTTTTTTTAGAAATAATGTTGATGAATATTTCTTGCCTCTTGCTCTCGATTCTCGTTCCTTCGTATGCGGATGTATTATTCATCATCGGAGTAGGAGGAAAACGGGGGGAAGAAAAATCGTCCAGGATAATCCCGCTATAAAACGGATAATCGTCTGAAATCTCGACTGTTTGGACAAACCGATGACAGATACTCTCTCTTTCTCTCTCTCCCTCTCTCTTGGATAGTCGAATAAGAATCGAATCGACGCGCTAGCAGACAGTTGAAAGAAAGAGTTCGATTTCATCGAAAATCGCGTCGGGACTTACAAGCTCGAGTACATAAGAGCCTTTCGGTATAAGATGGCCGTTAATGGAAAAGAAAATGGAATCGCCCCGAGGCGGCGACGACGACGACGAGGAGGCGACGTATTTCGCGCCAGCAGGAATCGCTGAGAAGAATGAAGAAGAGGGGCGAATATATCTATATCTATAGGTGGAAGAAGAAGCTTCGTCGAGCGTAAAACTGATTTGGCATTCCTACCGTGCTAAATTCTTTTCTGGAGCTTTAAGCTATCTGTCTGTCTGTCTGTCTATCTGTCTGTTTTCCATCGTGTGTGTGTGTGGGGGGGAGGGGGGGTTTATACACACCTACACACACCATGGGTGACACAGTTTCAAACGATAAAACTGATTTTCGAAATGCAATACAGCAATCTCCTATACTCGTATATGATCCAAATGTTATTGCCAATTCGATCCGGCTATAGAGTTTAATCTCATCCGACCGCCAGTTTCCATAAAAATTCAAGCACCCCACGTGACAATAGAAGAATCAATTCGCTGGCGCGCACGTATAACCTCACACTCTCTTCGCTCCCCTGAACAATTTATGCGATGTGTATCGCGTTCGAGTCTGCACTCGACTCGCAACTGCTCTGGCCGATTTTTCCCCTGCACGCGCGCAATTTTTTCTCTCGTCTCGCGCGCAATTTTTTCTCTCGTCTCGCGCGTATACACTGCGGTGTCTGTGTTTTAGCAAGAGCAGGGAACGACTAGATGGGGCCACTCGAGTCGAACCAAACTTGTCTAGTGGTCAGGTGATTGTCCGTCGTACCGTCTCAAGTGCCTCGTCGCCCTGCGGCCACTCGATGTGTATACGTGTGTGGAGCGTTATATATACATACACACATAGTGAGAGGGGAGGGGGCGGGGGAGAGGATGGGCAGAAGAGAAGAACGAGTAAAACGTGTTGGCCCGAGTTGGCTGGACACAATGGAGCTTTTTTGCCAAGGTTTAGAGATGTTTTGCTGGGAATTTTCCTAATGTCCATGATGATGGATGATGATCCTTATGATCGATTGATCTGTGGTGAGACCTTGATGTGCCCACAATTCATGTTACACTTGTAAATATCAAATTTAGATGTTAAAAGATCAAAAACTGATATTTCCAGTCTGCCAATTTCAAGTTTTAGATGTGTTAAGAAAAACGGTTGAATTTCGATGGAACAACCTAATTACGTCTTTGCCGGATTACAAGACTTCTTAAGACTCCCAACAACTCACTCCGGTGCACGCACGTGCGTTGACATTAGCATGTAAACGGTGTCGACCATTCACTACCTCGCCAACACACTCGGTATACTCTCTCTCGCGGTCGCGAGGAAAATTAGCCGACGCGCGTCGTCCTTTTATAGTCTTCTCCCCTTTTCAGGCTGCATATAAGCAAGCATATACGGGTACCTTATATACTTTTGTGTGTGTGTGTGTGTGTGTGTGTGTGTGTGTGTGTGTGTGTTGTGAGTGTGTGTATATATATATACACACACACACATAGCTATAGGAATTCTGCGCTCGCGCTTTAGAGAAGAAGACAGCGGAAACACATGTTTGCATGTGCACGTGTGAGGCTTTGTTCTCTCGATGTATATGGCGCCGCTTAACAGGAAATTAAACAGCGAATGCATCAGCTGATCGCAAGGCTTCCAGGGATAGCTGGAAAGTAGACACAGCAAGGTTGAACTTATCGAATTCGGATTGTAATTTAGTTCGTGAAATGCCATACCGGTGGGATTAGATAATAAGGGTATTTGGGATCTCCTTGTGGAGGGGATAAATGAAACAATGCGCTGCAAACAATCTTATCTCTTATATACATCCAGCCGAAAGCGTAAGTGCGTGTATTAATGAAGATGTGCGAGGTGTTTGCTTTATGCTAATATTGGTTTCACTTTAACCGGGACGTTTGCTTTTACGTTGCACTACTTAGTAACACACTGAGTTGTTTACTTCGACTCTTCCTGATGAATCTCAAGTATTAAGTACTGATTGTGAGTGACGAGTGCAAATTCTTACCCAATACTACGTATACAGTAGATGGACAGAACCGTGTTTCGGTGAATAAAAGCGGCTATAGGACTACAACTTTTTGCCATGTTCTATTTCTCTCTTTTCAACTTCCTCGGGCTTCTTTATTTCCCAGGCCCGACGACGACGACTATTGCTCTCTTTTTGCCCGCGCGATTTTTATCTCTTTCTCTCTTCTCCCTTTCCGGGCGCTGCTCTTTACGAGCTTCCTGTTTTTCCGGCGCCGAAAGATTTTTCGCGGTCCGGCGCTGCTTATTTACGACGAGGTAAGAGGATTAGAGAAGAGCCCGCCGTGTTTTCGTTAAGTGCGTGAATTGTGGCCTTCCGCTATATACGAAGGGAAAGGGAGAGTTTGCGTATATCGCGGAGCTGCTCTCTCGATTGCGAATTTTAGGCTGTGCAGAGACAATGCTCCGCGCGCGGATTTACAAGGGATATGGCCGAGACAATGAATTTTTACGCGGACTGAGCTGGACGTTTAATCCGTTGAGAGTATGGTTGAGTTGCTTTACAATCATAGAGATGCGTATGTCTGGACGTATAGGGATGTGATAAATCACAGCTGATTGAAGAATTCATGATCCTACGCGAGGCTTTTGTAGGTAGTAGAATCGGCGTTAAAATTTGATACTGCGTTGTAAAGCTCGATTATAGATATAAAAATATAATAATAAGAAGGCGTATATAAAAATACAACTGTATAATTATCATTTGCTACTCGCTTGATTTCCTGGACACGTTATACGCTGATCAAACAGTAGTACCAGAATGTTCACTTGAAAACAACAACGATCCCGTGGAAAAGTCCAGAACATATAACCGAAACCCTTTCGCGTCCCCGACGACTCGCTAAGCCACTGTATATACGAAAGCGTATAGTATCGAACCTATATGTACTGAATTTTCGTGCATTACGGCGGAGAGAACAATTCTCCGATATCCACGTAGAGAGCAGCATCCTCCCGGCATATTAAGCCGAACGAAGGGGCGCGCGCGTCATTGGATCGATTGAATTATGTAGGCGGCAGGCCGCGTGTGTATACGTACGTGCGCAGCAGCAGTCGTTTTGGGTCATGGACTCGAGTTAGCTCTCTGGTCGAGGTCTGTGCTAATTAGCCAATGTTGCTGTTGCTCCTTCCCGTGTTTTGGTGCCATCGGTGTTGCGATGCTCTTTCGTGGACAGAGAGAGAGAGTTGTTGGCCTCGATGGTAATAAGGGTTGATCACCCGATGGTGTGGTGAGGGTTCGGGCTCTCGAAATTTTTAATAGATTTTGGACTATGGACTATAATCTATTGAAACGATTTGAGCGTATATACATAAAGCTTCGTAGGCACTCTAGCGCAGAGATAGAAATAATCGTTCGCATTAAAAATTACAACACACTCAGTCAGCGCTCTAGAGCCATACACTTTATCACTCGACACGCACTCGTTCCTCAGCAACTGCTCTCGTTGCAGAGCGGGAGAGAGACCTAAAGCCCTGGCGTTGGAAAACAAAAGAAAGCACACACACCGCACCATATCCCGAGTAAGCTCAGCCAGCCGTAATTTCTCCTCCTTCTCCTCTTTTTTTTATATTTACCGAGGCCGCCGCCATCGCTGCAGAAAGAAGTCCTCCGTTCCAACAGCTCACGTCCGGTAATATATATATATATATATACACTCGGCTTCTATATATCGCGAATCGCGCACTATCGAGAAATAAATTCATCGATTATTCCAAGAATAACGAGAACGTCGTTGCAGGTTCTCTCTCGCTTTCTCTCTCTTTCACTGTATTTGCCCTCTCCTGGCTCTATTTACTCGAGGGTGTGGTTAATCATCGGTCGGTCATCGATATTATAGTAGCCGAGCGTAGAAATAACGCTAACTGCTACCGCTGTTAAGGCGCAACGAGAAAAAGAATAATTTATGAGCGAGCATCAACTTTGCGGAGGAGAAAGAGAGACTCTTTATTTCTTGTGCGAGTAATGTGTACAGTATGTAATTCAACGGTTTATCTTGCGCTTATTGTTACGGCGTCCGGTTGTACTTTTTATTTCCGATTCTAAAATTGATGTTCTTCGAATCGGAGCAATCGTTCCGGCTTTTATCGTATATACAGATGATACGCTTAATGACTTTTTTATATATATTCTTGTATGAATTTCGTGAAGAACTGCCCAAGTAATAATTAGTGCATATATACCTGATATTGTTTTGAGAAACGTGAATTCTTAAAATGTCGGGTAATTAATAATTACGTGCTTATAGTTTACGGTGAATCATCGTCGTGTTGCGCTCTCTGTAATAAAACCCGGCGCCGTAAAGACGGGGCGACTATGACTTGCCTGATGCGCAGTAGACTAACCAACTTCGGGTAACCTGCTTATCTCTCCTCAACAATAGATTTCGAGTCAAGGTGTTAATTGCCGCTATAAATCAGCACCTTTATTACTGTCGTATATATAGAGCGCGTTGTATAATAAAACGGATTATCGAAAAATAACGGGAAAAGAAAGGTAGGCAGGTAGAATTTTATTTTAGGGGGTGTGCTATTCATATAAGCAGAGGATTCCCCCGATCCTGGCGCCGAGAGACAGGTGGGGATCATTGACCTGAAGTTTTACGACGAATAGCTATACGCGTAAATTCAAGGTAAAAGGCAAAGTAACGATCCTTCCATCATTACACTCTAGCCTCAACTTACAATCCCATAAAAAAATCCACTCCGACAATATCCCATTCCACGGCTTCATATCTCACCTCCAAGTGCGACTGTCACCACACACGCAGCAGCAGCTTTCGTCGCGCGTCGGTATCGGTCGAGCTTTATCGAACACCGTGTGCAACGTCGGCAGCCTAAGGTAGTTTCTTTCTCAGCAGCGCAGCTCAGGGGGGGCCTCGGCTGCAGCTCCTCTCGATAACCGATCACCCACGTGATTTATGATGATTGCTTGCTCTCGTTCGCCTCCTTTTTTCGCACGAGATACGCGCACTTTCTCTCTCTCTCTCTATCTTTCTCTCTCTCTCTCTCTTTCTCTCTCTCTCTCTCTCATTCTCGCGGGTGGGCTCTCTGTACCGCTACGTACACACATATACAGACGAAGAGAGAAAGAGGAATTTTCTATTAAAAATATTGTTCGCGTGTAAATCTTGCCGACTATATGACGGCAGCGTGTATTTTCTCTCTGCGAAGAAGCTTTCAGTGTGAAATTCTCCCGACGAGTGAGCGGAATTTTGATTTTCGAAGGAAGTTTCATTTTTTTTAATTAAACAAGAAACGTGTATAGTTTTTCAATTTAATGAAAAATTTTAAGTAGTGCGCATTGAGAGAGCAATAATATATCCCAGCATTGAACGATACAAAAAATTGTTTCCAAATATTTCTCGAGCACGTCGGGACACCTGTGACCAAGCTCTCAAAATTTACGGTCATCATCACCCACCCCCGCGGATCGTCCTCCCCGAAACCGTCAAGTTTATCGACTCGGAGAGGATCTCGCCAAGATAATCCCCCTCTTCGTTACGTATATATACCCCGTTCTATATCCCCTTCGTCGACGACGTCGTCGTCGTCGTTGCAAATACGACGTGGCTTTCTTATTCGCGAAATGTAAACGGCGTCGAGGCTAACGAATTTCAAAGGGAGTATAGCGTCTCTTGGGAAGATCAGTGATCTTCCCACACGGCTTCGCAGTCTCTTCTCTTGGCTTTCGATGAGCCGAAAATTAATTAGGGCTTCCTGAGCCGCGACTCCGGCTTTTCTTTTTAGAGAAAAGGGATATTTGCTTGTGGGGATCGCCCTCGAGATGATTGTACTTATTATACGAGAGGAAGCTCGTGATTGCTAGGAAATCCTGATTTTCGTTTGTTTATTCTCCTACGTTTAATATTACGAATTCAAAGCCACCTGAATTCGCTTAAAATCATGTATACGACCTCTAAAGAAACAAAAGCACCGAGAAAAATTCAATTTAGCAATTCACCACGCCCCGTCGTTTATCATCGAATCGGAATCCCCACAGCAGCAGCAAGTGGTAGTCTTCCTCTCTCCTAATCAACTGCCTATTATAGCGGTGTGAAATTTCGCTCGATCATCGCCGCCATCATTAAATTCGTTAGCGTCTTCGCGGAAAAAAAGTGCAGTGCGTTCAGCCGGGCGCATGTATGGAGCGAATTCCGCGAAGAAAGCCGGAGGCGTCGTATTTCGACGATCTTGCGCACCGCTGCTCTTTCTTTCCGATACGGCGACTAGTTCACCGGATCGGGTTATGCACTGTTGACGCAAATTTCTGAGAAATCCTGTGCGCGAGGTAAAAACCGTTCACGAGGTTACTGGTGGAACGAACCTATGCGGTTATATACGACGAAGCGCGGAAAATTGCGATTGTCGGCTTTACTCGGATTGTTCTGTGGAATTGGCCAATTTTCTTAATGGAATAATTCGCATTGTGTATGTACTTATATGTAGACGATGAAACGATTAAGAAACGGTTATCAAAGTTTTTACGCGTCTTCGACTAATTGAATTTGTCTCTAGCGTGCGCGATGTATAAAACAAAATTCTAATGTTCCCGACGTGCAAAAACACCTTATCAACGGTTAATTCTCGCGAGCGAGAAAGAAAAAAAGTTGTTCCTTATAACTTGGAAGTTACGTATTAATTACAAGGGCTTGCGCAAAATCATAACAAACAAGCTCGGTTCGCGTGTCACGCGATACGTTTCGCTAGGCTACAACACAAGCGAGCGGAATAAAAGCATGACCCCGCGTGTACTGAATAAAAACACGACAAAGATTTTTTTACTAATAATTTTGTACAATAATTATTCTCGCTATTATAACAAGCTACACACACGCGCAAGCGCGCGCTTGTAGGTGTCACGAAAAGAGAAAATCGATTATTTCGTCAATATATCCCTCGAATTACCGTCTATAAGCGCCACCTCCGCAGCGACAGCAGCTCTATGGATCACGGCAACAAAGTATATTATCGCTCTAACGTGAAAAAGCCTGTATATTATATACGCATACGTCTAGCCGGTCTACCTACCCACTCTCGTAGCGCATATTGTATATACACACGAGTCGCGCCAACGCGCAAATAAGCCGACGTATACGCGCGTAGGTTTTTCGGGCCGGAAGTGCAGCAGCGGCGGCATTTAATGGCAAAACGCCATTTAATTGCAATTAACGCAGTGCGCTCACTTCAAAGTGATAAATGCAGCGGTGGAGATAGAGAGAGAGAGACAGAGAGAGAGAGAGAAATGGAAAAAAGGCGGCGTGTGTAGCGAGCGCGCGCGCGCGCTCTCTATACGGGTTAATGGATTTTTTGCCATACGTCATAATTAAATCGCGAGCAGCGCGCGCGCGCGCAAGCGTGGGTATTAAACGGAAGGGGCTTTAACCTGTAATTTGTGTGTGCGCGCGCGCGTGGATATGATCGTAGCAGACTGATATAGCTCTGTGTGTTGTGGCTCTGTTGATGCGCGCGTTTGCGGCGTTTTGTCGAGTTGTTATAGTGTGTCTGTTGATTTTTCACTCGGATTGATCGTGCCTAGGGATTTTAATTGCGAGTGCTTCGCGTAGTCTTTGATTTTTTTATATTATATATGCATCGTAGAGGATGAACAGAATTAGCGCAGTTTTGCTTTTATTATTTGCTTGGATTATCTAGATAATACGTGCGATACGCGTGTGAAACGAGGATTTATACTCATTGAGCATTTTTACTTTACCATCATAATTTTTTTGCAAATTAAAATCGATATTTGCTTCAAATAACACAACTAACGATTTTCTTTCTTTATTTTTCAGGTACGTACCAATCGTCGTTATTCTTTCGGTATATCTCCATCTTCTTCCTTGCTACTACGTGTAACAAGGAACGCACTTGTGTGTGCTCAACAAGGTAAACCATATTTTCGAAACTATACAAAACTCTAATGCAATTTCTGAGAACGGTGTGCCATTACCGTAAACAGTCTCAACATTTACCCTCTTCAGCTAAGCCGCTCTGGTGTTTTTTCAAACTCCGCACTCAAAAATCGAAAACAACCCACTCCAGTCTCGAAATTCCTACCCGACATTAATTCTCCATTAACCACTCGACAACCTTTATTATTATCGTCGCACTTTACAAGCGCGCCTCTATTTCGAAAAAAATAAAGAGACCATCGCATACATTGTTTCGCGAACCTATATATATATTTAGATATACATACATATATATATACACGACTTTATTTTCTGCGTGATTGCGTAAATCAGGCTGTTTATACTCGCTTGTTGGCGTGTGTAATAAATATACGCACGTAAGACGTAGTAAATAATGGACGGGGTTCTGGAAGGGGGGCAGACGCTGAAGAGAAATCTTGAATGAAAGGCTCGTTCAAGAGAGAGAGAGAGAGAGAGAGAGAGAGAGAGAGAGAGAGAGAGAGAGAGAGAGAGAGAGAGAGAACCGATTCTAAGCGCGGATAAGGAAATGCGAAAATGGGTGGGGGATAAGGACGGATGCAGACGGCGTTGGCGAGGCTAATCTGATAAGTGCAGTGCGTACAGCGCCGAGCGTGTAGAGGCGGCGGTTTATGAATGGAAACGCGCGCGTATATACACACCAGTACACGTGGACGCGAGTAATGCTGTGTATACGTTACGTATATAACTGCGCGTGGGTGTCGTATACGGCGTCATATTGTCGGAGCGGTTAACTGAACTTATTGCTTCACGTAAATTTTCACATTCATCACACTCCGACGCTCTGTTTATTATTTTGTAAAAATATTTATTATCATGGCTTAAAAAACATTACGAATTTCGTCAGAAAAGCGAAAGTGTCTTTGCGAAATCCCTGCCCTGTCATCCATATACACACGAGCATTGGCTGCATCGCACGAAATTCGTCTTGCCAATGGGCAACCGCGCAATCTCGAGGGAGAGAGAGAGAGAGAGAGAGAGAGAGAGAGAGAGAGAGAGAGAGAGAGAGAGAGAGAGAGAGAGAGAGAGAGAGAGAGAGAGAGAGAGAGAGAAGAAAAAAAGGGGACAATACGGGTGGCTGTCATAGCGAGAGGAGCGTGACGATGATTGGCAAATGGCTTATTCGGGAGGATTGCCGCCGTCGCTGCGATTTCACGTGTCGCGCGCAGGAGAAATCTAACGGGTTTGCGACGTAACGTAGAGCGACGAGTGGACCGATTCGCACCGGCTGTCGTGATTGCTGATGGAACTTTTCGACTGGACACGGCTGTATATATGTAGCCTTCTCTCTCTGCGAGAGAATTTCATTCGGAAAGATTTTTTTTAGAACTGAATCGGAATTAAGCTCTGATGTTACGTTGACATTTTTAGGAATTATTAGATAGAACCTTTACAACTCTCGACTATGAATAAATATCAGTCCCCATAATCTTCAAAACCACATCGTTAGGTAAACATGCTCGCTCGCTTTTTGCATATGTATAACTGTATTTCTCTCTTTCTCTCTCTCTCTCTCTCACTATTTTTATATATATATATATCGGCGAGGCTGCTGCTGTTGCTGCAGCAGCAATATCAGTCGGGCAAATGGAGAAGAGTTAAGGGCCCTTGAAACCAAAGCCGCAACGAGTAATCATTCAATCAAAGCCCCGCCGAAGCGGGCGAGAGAGAAAGAGAGTGAGAAAGTGAGAGAGAGAAAGAGAGCTTTCAAAAGATTCGCTTCCGCCAACGCGGTACAGATCAGTGTGTGTATACATACACACACACACACACATATCACACACGCATATATATATATGTGCGAACGAAACAGGAGCGTCGTTTATACATATCTGTATAAGCTAGCAGTTGTTTTTAGATTTTTGATTTTGCAACGATTTGAAATATCGTCGAAGCATGTATTTTAAAAAAGAGAATAAAATCAAAGTATGTAAGAGACCATACGCGAGGATAATTAATTATTCACTGCCAATGAAAACGAGTTCCAGCGCAACGCGTCTCCTTGATGAGTGTACACGACACAAGCCGTATACATTGCAAAACCTCAAAGTAAGTAACTCGTTTCACACAGATCGCCGCGTCGCGTAGCAACTCGCTCTCTACTCGGTATTCATCTTGGCTAATTACACGACAATAAAAAATGTGCGTCTTCGCGAAAGCGAAAAAATATACCTGCCTCCTCCCTTGAATAATAATGCACGCGTATACAGAGTATATATATGCAAGCAGCAAAAAAAGATCGGCAGTTTAGCATTCCGTCGCGCGGGATACATTATAAAAGTCCTGATCTCTCGATGAGATAATTTATGGATCCGAATATGGCGGGTGGCGAGCGTGTAATTGCTATCGAGGTTTTTGATTCTGCCGAGGCGAGCAATGAAAGTTGTCAGTCGCAGTCCATAAGCAGAGGGAGAGCAGTGTATACATTGGATATATATATATATATGTATATATATCATAAAAACTGCAACCGTGGGAAGATTCGCGCGCGTGCACCAACGGTTTTGAGATAAATCATACCTCGGGAGTCTTTTCTCTTTTCCTTGGGTATGTGACGGGAAAATGCGGGACGTCATTAGATAGGTTGTGTCCAAGTCTTCGTCACCAAGTCGTGAAATCTGGCAGTTTTCGTGGCTGGAAATGATATCTGCTAGTTTTCGTAGGTAATTTGGAATCTCTTCGTTGGGAGCGACAAAATATAGTAAAAATCCTTATGAATTGAGTACATCCAACCGTTCCTATATAATATAGTAATTTTTCTTATTAACATAGCAAATTTTACTACGAGTTTTTTCTCAGTACCGTCTGTTGTAAACAAAGCATAATGACTTGCGCGTCAGCATCACTACTACTGTGCCTAATACGATAAAGGGCACATACCCTGTGGCTTCGTCAAACGGATGCATTTTGCTAGTTATTTTTTATATGAACAGAGAAAATAATTAAACCATTAAATTAAGAATAAAATTTAGTATGCCATCAAAATGTAAAAGAAATATAACGATGTTTCCAACACATCTAAAAGTTTGTCCAATTTCTTTTCAACGACAACTATTTCAACATCCTGATAAACATCAGCAGAAGCAAAACAATAACTACACCTCGAAATTGATCGGCGCGGATTTCTCGTCTCGAGGAGACACCAGCGTTAATAATCTCGCGTTCGCATCACCGCTAAAGACCCGCAGAACTGCACAGCCTGACAGCATTAAAGCTTTATAACCTGCCTCGAAAGTGTCACGGAATAATTGCGTCGTCGTCGGCGGCGGCGCAGCAGCCCGCCGACCGGCTTAATTGCGACGTTCTCTCTCTCTGCGGCGGGTAGCGCGCGGGAAAAATCAATTTCCAAAAAAGTGATTTACACACCCCGTCGCGCGCTGCTCGTCCGGTTCCTATGAATTACCGAAATTAATCGCTCGCTTCCACTGACGTCCCTCTCGCGCTGCGGTTATACACTGTAGTGTTGCTGTTATACTACACGAAAGAGATGTGCACATTAGGTGACTTTATTAACTTTGCAATATATTCAGAGACCGATATGAATGGTAGAATTTTAAGCAAGTCTCGAACATCAGAAAAGGAAAATTTTAATCCATCGAGATAAAAATACACTAAAAGTCCGGTCGTGAAATCTGCGCTTACTTTTAATCTCCTTTTATCAAAAAGTCTCAGAGCTGAAAAAGAAATTGAACAAAAATGTGACCGGCAAAGGATAAAACGAAGGCCACGGCGCTTCAAAGTGGGACAAGGCCTGTGATCGCAGGGATTCTCGCCGCTTCGTGTCTGGACACCTTTCTTTCGCGCACGCTCCCGATCGCCCTGCAGACAAAGAGCGTCTGGCGATTGCCGTCCTTACGTTGAATTTATCGGCCGGATTGGATTGTAAATAATATCGGTCCGATCCCGAGCGCGCGCGAGATCCGATAGAGCGATATGTTTGACCTGTACTTACGTCATTTGCGCTTTTATGTTGTTTATTAAAATTTGTACTTTTATAATATGTGGCTGTATCCGGCTTGATAGGAGAGTCGCGCGATGCGTAAAATAAATCGAATTAATTGCTATGAAGAATATATTATAATACCGGTCATCTCGCTTGTAATACATGAGCGAACGAATAATCTAGTAATACAACGTTGGCGGGGGCCCACCGTGTGTTCGTTGTGAAATTCAATTAAAATAACCCGCAACTGGCCTAATTGGCAGCGGCAATTCAATCAATATGTAAAATAAAAACCATAACCGTATCGACGCGCGCGCACGGCCTTCGATCGTCAATATCCTTCCATTTTAACAGCCGTAAAATGCCGCCGATCGAATTAATCGTGAAAAAAATTTTTAACAATAAAACTCTCGACTCATTTTTAACCCAGTTTCGTAACGAGACTATATGCAAAAGAAACGCGCGGGGAAAAGGGCGACGCAATTTTTTTCCGCCGCGCGGCTACTACATCGACGCAGGAACAAAAGAGCGCAATTTTGCGTGTCGCCTGTGTGACATTGTTTGGAGGCTGGTCGGAATTGTTTGAATTCTTTTGCGAAATTTGCACGATTATGAACACGCAGGTGGCACAAACATCAGACATTCCACGCTACATTTGTATACTTTGTGTGATGATGCTGCATACTCTAATATTATAAGTATATATATATATATATATATATATATATATATATATATATATATATATATATATATATATATATATATATATATATATCGATATGAAACGAAAAAAGCAAGCTGCCAGCTATAATCCCCGTCGCTCATCTAACCCATAATCTTAAAACATTAAATTCCATTTCCTACTCCATCACGCATGACTCGGCTAATAACCCGTCCACCTACCACCTGACTCAACGTCCTCATCAGTTCATCTCTGACGCACACAACTATAACTGCATCTTGGCTTGAATCAGTCGCTATGCAACTCCTCTCGCGCGCGATAAGAACTCTACAGTCGCTTCTCCACGATAACGAGTGTAGCCTTTAATTGGAAACCTGTTACGCACCACACCTTCTTTTGCATAACCCCGTGCATGTGCGATAAGGTTATGGCTCTCGCTTCTATTTTATCGGTGCGAGCAGACTATTCTAGGGATAGAGCAGGAGAGTGGATATAGATGTGTGCAGCGTCGACTTAACGAATGGCCAGTTTATGCAAGAGTGTGCGTACGGAGCAGAAGCGTAGCCGTGTCGCCGCGTGTATATATTAGAAGCTGAATCGTTGGAAAAAATATTGCGTACATGCGATACTACTATGGGTGTGTGGAATTTATTGGGAACGGGGAGATATTGTTTGTTGTGTTAAGGAGAAATTGGCGAGGGGTGCTTTATGAGGTTTCAGAAATATTGATTCTTTGTTTTGTTATTATAGCTATTTGCTGTGTTGGAGTATTGTGTGCAAACTAATTTTCCACTTTATTGCATAACTATCAATACGCATTAGTTAATGCGGGGTCGTGGGGAGAGGAAAATAAGGGTCATTGTTATATTGATTCCAGGAATTTATTTTCTTTCAGTTGTGTCGTAAAATCACGTTACATTCGTAACTTAATATCAGTTTACCATATGCTTTGTAAAGCACGCGGTATTCTAATCTATTAAGCAACAAAAACGATAATTATATTTTAGCAAGGAGGCCAGAAGCATTTCAGCAAAAAGCAGCAAACGTGCTCTCTCTCTCTCTCTCTCTCTCTCTCTCTCTTCTCAACCATCCACAATTAAGGCTTATTTCGAACACACAGAGAAACTCCTTCTTTTCCCCCTCCTGAAAGTCAAAAACGTCGTGTCCCTCTCCTCGCAGAGCTGCACAAAAGCAAAGCGGTTGCGGCGGTTGGAACAAAGTGCGCAGTCAGTATATATAGTACTGGACTCTCTCGCTTGCCGAAATTTGCGAATTTAATGAAATTACGCGCACGCACGCGACGAGCAGCGGCGTTTTTCGCAGAATAAGCTGCCGAGGCAAAATCGTGCGCGGATTTCGACTGACGTCGTTTTCTTCTTTGTCTTTAATGAAGTAGCGGTCGGCGAAGCGATGCTGCCGCTGCCGTTGGGATTTTAACACAAAAAGGGGGAGGTAGAGAGTGGGATGCTTTTTGTTGTGTGAAATGTGGGCGTTGTTTGAGAATTAGAGCTTTTGTACGACGTGTAACTTGCTCTTCGGTGAATGCGCTATATGTTTTGCGTATTTGGGTGGTTTAGAGAAAAGCTTGATTTTGTTTGATTGTTTTTATTAATAATATAAGAAAAGTTTTATATACATGGAAAATTTTACGTACATAATGTATGTAATTTCGCTTCTTAACAAAGTAAACCTGGACAAGAGAGATATCTTAAAATGGCTATTTTTGAAGTCTTAAAAGTATACTTTGCAATTTTTGATACATATACGTATAGATACATACTGATCGCAAGATATACACAATTGAATTAACAGGTGTAGTGCAAACATGCATTTTTGTTATTATTTTATAAATTTATAAACTATGTTGCATTTGTCCAACATACAAGATTATTTCTACTAATTATAAAGATATTGAAGTTTAACAAGTGGAGCTCTAATACAGGCCTTATCAACTTAAATTTGAGTTGAGTGACAGACGGTTAAATCTATTAAAAGGTGTTTTTTAAATTCATATCTTCCAAATTAAACAGTTTAATGTTTTGAAAATCGAAAACCTAAAAATATTGGTTTTTTATGTCGCACGGTTACGGGAGTAAAAAAGCTTTAATTAACTTGAAATTTTGGGAAAGAATAGATCTTTTGTTTATCTCAGCTAAGTTCTTTGCGCAGCTTATAAAATCCTTTAGAATCGTACATACGAAAATTTCAATTTTTTTTCTTTACCCTGTATAATCGTATATCGACTGGCATATACAGGATATTTAGATATATAATAAGCTCGAAAACTGACAAATTGTGCAATATTGACTTCGTGTCACTCTCTGTATACATATGTGTTGTATATAAGCAAAAGAGACACCAGTCTCGTGTCCGACTCTTCGCAGCCGCGCGAGTGAGATATAGAAAAGCGGCTCGAGCTCGTTCGTTCGTTTGTCCGTCCGTTAAAATAGCACGTCCGACCCTCGTCATCCGTCCTTTTAACGGCCAGTGCGCAAAGATCTCTCGCACTTAGTACGGCCAATATACCTCTATCTCACTCTTCTCTAGCCTCTACGTGCTCGTAAGTAAGCTTCGAGAAAATGTCAGATGCGACTGCACTTTACTCTTTCGGAAGACACGGCGCGAGAGCGTGAAAAAGTAGCGCTCGAACAAGAGGCCAAAGTGGATGAGTACGGGATGCTACTGCTGCTGCTGTAGTTGCTGGTATATGTAACGATTATAGTTCTTTTTTTACAGACTGACGTTTCCAGAGTGTGACGATGAACGACTTTGACTCTGTGTATGCGCGCGCGCGCGTGTGTATGTGCGTGTGTATGGGTATGTGTGATTTTGGCAGTTTTGATCAATTGGGGTGGAGTGTGAAGTTGATGCTGGCTTGTATGACGACGACACGGGTTTTAATGAGGGAGTTATTCTGCTGTAATTATACTTGAGCACGTCGTTTGGGGCTCTTTGAAGGACTACTCGTGTTCATTAGCATTATTGCTGGCGCTTGGTAGTGCCATAATTCGTTATACGTTATGAGAATTTGTATTGAGATTTATAATTTAGGTTTTGAATATGTTCATTTTCAAAGTATTGTAAAATCTCATAAACCGCACATCAATATAACATCATAAATCTCGAACCGTAATTAACAACCCTGGAAAATATTAGTCCTCCCACCTTAGGCGTGATTCAGTACTGAGCCCCCTCCCCCATTGTGTGCTGTTCCTTTTTCTAATCAGATCCTAAATATTAGAACCTTCAGTCGTAGTCCAATGACGTGCAAGGTTGCAACAGGTTTAAAGTAGGCGAAGTTACCAATGCAGTCCTCAGTTGGTTTCCAACCTTTACACAGTGTAAGCTTGTCAATCCAAATATTCAAGAAGAGCCACATTATGTTCCACGCTAGTGTAGATAAACGTGAGTTCAACTCTTCCGTTCAAGATCATTCTCAACCGAACGCCAAATCACGCATTTCTCGTCGAAGTGGAATCAAAGGATCGGCTTCATCGAGGGAGTACGACGGTGCTGACGAAGCTTCAGATATTGAAACAACCTACGCAAGTCCCGTTCCTGGCAGGATTCTGATAAATCTCTGCAATAGGTTCAACCGTCTGTCGCTTCACTAAAATTTAAGATGATAAGGCCTGTCTTAGAGCTCCACTTGTTTCGCATCAATATCCTCATAATTAGTAGAAAAAATCTTGGATGTCGGGCAAATGTAATCTAGTTTATAAGTTTATAGAATAACAAAAATGCATGTTTGCACTACACCTGCTAATTCAATTGTATATATCTTGCGATCAGTATGTATCATTTCATAATTTTAAGATATCTCTTTTGTCCAGGATTACCTTATTAAGAAGCGAAATCACTTGCATTATGTGCGTAAAATTTTCCATGTATATAAAACTTTTTTATATTATTAATAAAAACATTCAAACAAAAAGCATCCCACTCTCTCCCTCTTCATTTTTGCGTTAAAATCCTAACGGCAGCGGCAGCATCGCTTTGCCGACCGCTACTTATTCAAAGACAAAGAAGAATACGTCGTAGCGTCAGTCGAAATCCGCACACGATTTTGCATCGGCAGCTTATTCTGCGAAAAATGCTGCTGCTCGTCGCGTGCGTGCGCGTAATTTCATTAAATTCACAAATTTCTGCAAGCGAGAGTGTCCAGCATAGGTCCAGCATTATGTTAATTATGCATTTTATAAAAATTTCTTGGTTTTTCTCAATTTTCCAATAAACTAATGCACTTAGAGATGTGCCTACGCGGATTTTTTGTAGATAATTTAATATCGAATAATTTTTATTCACAACTTTTTCCGCTATCAGCGGTTTGAAAAAAAAGTGCTGAAATCACGCTTTAATTGTTTATTATTAATTCGCTGTACAAAATTAGCCGCTGCCAATGTTATATTATTATTCTACATACTTTTCCGAGCTATTTAAGACCTCAAACTTATTTGTCGGAATTTCGGTAACTCAAAAAGCTAATTTGACTGGCCTAGTATGACAAATTCGTTCCGTCATCGTTCGTTAGAAGACGAAAGAGTAATTTTCTCGTGATCGAAATAGCTTTGCGAGTAATCTCAACGAGAAATTCCTTGCGCTTATGCGCAAAGAGCAGCGGCATTGTTTTGCCATTGTAGTATGCCTCTGGAGCACGTCGTGGCGAGGTGTCGCACTTCTTGAAAAGAGAGAGAGAGAGAGAGGATAAAAAGAGGAGATGAGACTTTAAAGCTCAACAGAAGCCACCGGCCCGCTATCAGTTACGAGACGCTGATTTAAGTGTTCTCAACGTCGCCTTGAATCTTCAAGGTAGTCCTGAAAATTTTCTACGGGACTTTAGACACAGAGGCGAAGTGGCCGCAAGACGCTGGGGGGGCGCTTTTAGTGATTAACGCTAAATAATACAGCTGGCCTGCTGCTTCTACTGATGCTGTTGCTCTTCACGGTGTGAGCTTTTGACGCGCGTTGAAGGTGCTTTTACTGGCTGACTTGTATAAATTAGGTATCGCTTTGAGATGAGTGGTGTGTTTTTCTTGTTATTCAGTTGGCGTGACGGTTTTTTCTGTTTGCGTTTATCAAAGTGCCGGGGAAGAAAACTAATGTGTATTTGACATTATAACGATAGTATTAGGGTAAGTGTGATATCACATATCTTTCTTATAAGAGTTTAGATCTTCAATTTTCAAAATAATGATACCTTTTTGCATTTCAATTGTATTATATATACTTTGGTCTCCTCTCAGTCATTCATCTTCTATTTATTCAATTCAATTTATTTTCCTAACCTCAGCTTTATTCATCAGTGCTTGAAAGTATATGATTTAGTTACCGCAAAATCTTTTCGTGTCTTCCGCTATATAATAATAACCCGTCCTATAATAATAACAGCGTCCGAAGCTGCGAAACTACCTTGAAGTCAGTGGTCGCTATAAGATCGCGAAGATTAAAGAAACCGAAGAGTCTCGAGTTGGTTGTAATTTTTATCCAACACAACTTCTCGATTAATCCAAACCAGTTTAGAGATCTACTATCAACATATTCCAACCGTATACGTATATATTATACACATATATCTATACATCCTAGAGACATCCGGGCAGGCGATAACAGCCACGCTACAGCATCAACGTATATATAGTACCACGAAAAGCACAAGCGCAAGTTTTCCCAGGCCTCTCGACTTCAACCTCGAAATCCCGTAAGCTACTGGCCATTGTAACCTCATCCCAGAGAGTATAGAGTCCGATCAGCGGTGGCGCACGCAGAGACCAATCCAAACCGATTTCCCACTCTCTTCTTCGCGCCTTTTCCCCGCATCACGCTCGAGCGGCATCTCCTCCGATTTTATCCCCCCTGTAGCTTGTAATTCGAGTAAAATGCCACACACATACGCACCGACGACGAGGCGGTAATACTAGTAATGGTTGCTTGTGGTGTTTAGTTTCAATCGCCTTTGCTGCCGTCGCGCTGCTGCTATGTAGATTTCGAACGTTAGTAGAAGGTATATGCCAGGGATGACGGAAAAATCGAGATGACCCTTTTTTGCATTCTTTCATTATTCAGGAGTTGTAGTAACGTGTCAATTAATCCACTCACTTTATACAAATTCCAACGCTCGAACGTTTCGCTCACAACGCGCGATATATATCGGTCTTTCCCATCAAAAAACAACTCAATCGCATTCTCCTCTCTCTACACACACACATACATACTACAGCGCACAAACAGATCTTGTAGCCGCATCGGAACAAGAAAGGCGCGTCTCGGCTTACAAGTCAATTCCTCTTATCTCCTACGCGCACAATTACAACAACTCGCGAGTAATACCACCGGAAAAGATAGATTCTGCTGCTGCTGTGGTCGCCTCTCTCTCTCACACACACATGCGCTCGAGAGAGAGAGAGAGAGAGAGAGAGAGAGAGAAAGATGAACGAACGGATAGAAGCAAAAGGAGAGCAGAGCAACGAGAGAGGTCAGAGACGCCACATAGCCAGACAGTGAGCTGCTGCTATTTTCAGGACTGCAGCAGCAGCAGAACGGCGGCGGCCAACCTCAACCTTCCTCGAACGCGATCATCGTCGCGTATATACGATGTGGAGAGAGGAGGAACGCGACAGATCAGCTGAGAAGCTGCTGCTGCTACTCGTTGATTGATGCACTTGGAGCCGCGCGCGCTCGCGCAATGGTTAATTATTCGAGCTTATATATAAGCTTTGCTGTGTTATTTGCTTGATTTTCGGCGGCGATTGACGTAGTTTCCTCGTGTATACGTAGGGCTCGTTTTTCTATACTCGTATGTTTTAAGGATCGATCGGCCGACAGGTTGCATTAAGCGCTGATGCTAATCGACTCTCAATTAGCTGTTTTTCACGGCTTTTTGCACTATTATATACATAGTCGAGGCTTATCTTGCTGAAGATGTTGCTGGAAAACTGACAGCATAGAAATAGAGGAACTTACACCGTGTGCATATGCAAAAACCTAGAATTACGCTCGCGCTCTCGATCCTCTAACAAGATTGAAAGCTTCGCAAGTGTGTTAAACGGATGTGTATGAGGTAGTATACTGAATTTCATTAGAGGAGAAAAATCAAGCCCATAACAGTATAGCGGCCGATCAACACCCTGCATTAGCGCACCCCCGTATCAATTCCCGTATCTCGATCTCTCTTTCTCTCTCGCGCGTCCCGAGAACTACGTACACTGCAGCTGGTCAGCTTATACGTACTAAGCGCGCGCTATCACGCAGGAACGCTTTTTTTTATCGCCCTTGAGTAATGACGCGCAAACATGCGTCGAGGATCGGAAGAGGAAGGAATTCCCTCGGGAGAGTAGCACCGAGTCTTTAACCTGGAGATTGATTTTACGAGGTGTCGAGAGTTTTTTTTTCTCTCTTCGCCGTTCGAAGTGCTGCGGCTATGGCGTGCAATTGAATTTCCGTTTCGTTTTGAAAAAAAACGAGAACGCAACGAACTTTTTTGCTTGCATTATATCGCCTCAGCATAGCGTAGAGTAAATTTCGTATATATTAAATTATGCCGGAGGGTCGAAACTTTCCGGCGAAATAAAAACTGAACCATTTCGTCGGGGAGAAAAACGAGAGAAGAAAAGTTGGTTATATACCTGCCGGATTTCCGGCTGCCGTCATTCAATTAGAAAATTGCCCGCGCGGAAGCATAAAAACAAATTGAACCGGCATCAGTGCTGCGCTGCTCCAGCGGCGTACGTGTATATACATAGTCAAATGTTTGCATAACTATCGCCACAGAGCGACGACGAAGTGTGTGTATATATACACGGCTGTAGCAGCTGATGATATTCTCTCCTTTCCAGCTCGAACTGGATCCGTTGGGATCTTCCCGAGGAGATCTCGTGCACAGCGCGCGCGCGCGCGCGAGATATTGCAGTGTGCTGTGTATATATAGGTTGTCTGCGATTTATTGCTTTTAAGGGATAGAGCTTTTGATAGGAATTCGTAGCGGGGATTTAATGCCGGTGATATGCTAATGTATCTTATTTTTCAACAACCACATACGGTTTCCAACACACGTCAGGCTGCGTGATTAGTTATATAGTTATATATACACCGTTATACGGGAATAAATTTATTTAACAGCATAAACTCCCGCGCACGCATCGCACTCGGCGAAAAATCTCCAAAAGTTGAGGAACAAAAAAAAACCCTGACCATCTCACGTGCTCCCTCCGTATACACGTTTCTCGAGACAGCGTCCGATACGCGCGCGCGCCGGTCTCGCGTGCTCGCGTTTTCTCGAGGCTCTAAATCACTTGGCCGCGCGGTGATTTAGGGCGACGCCTTCGCGAGCAGCAGCAGTATAGAGTCCGGACAGCGGGATATATTCCGCGCCTGTTACTTCCCGCTCCCGATGTATCGAACGGCTCACGGCCATCTTCTCCTCCTCGAGATTTTCTCGAGGTGGCGAATGAATTTTTCAGTGGAAAATCGAGAGGCTTTTTTCGTCCCGCTCTATCTCTCGGAATGTTTCACTCAGAGCGGAGGAGTCGTACGGGGGAGGTTAATTACTCCGACCGATATACATTATATTATGGAGCAGTTGCTTTTAGCGCGTTTATTATTTATTAGGAACTATAAATTTATTATAGGCTTCCTTAATCCACCGCAATCGTAAATCACGATATCGACACTCGAGTGGAAAAAAATGCGGCGCGGAAAAGTTTTGATCGGCCCGTAAAAAATGAAGCGGGAGAGCCATAATCGTTAATTACGCCGAAAACAGTGCGGCTCGTTATTAACGCAACGCCGCGTTTATTAATCGCGATAGGGATATATGGGCTCCTTTTACGATTTTTCCGCGAGAATTAGTCGATCATCGCCGCCGACCGTTAAACTCGCACAATAGTCGCTCTATATATATAATACGATCGGACCGGTGTGTGGTCGTTCACTATATATATATATATATATGTACTCTCTCGAGCGGACAGGGGAAAACTTTTTTACGGCTGTAAGCGAAGTGTATTTATGGAGACGGCCGCTGCGACGCTTGTGGATTACCGATTATTATCCTGCGGTTGGGCGCGGGATGTAGTCTCTTTTTTTTCGGAAAATGCGATGTTTTTGTTAAATTGATTAAGCAATCGTCGTGAGACAAAAAAAATATTGTCCTCTCCCTCGGCGGGCACACATAAAACAATCTCGTAAACGTCGAAGGATCGGGAGATAGGATCGGGCGAATTTTAATTTCGATCCAGTAAAAGCCAGCAGAAAAAAAATCCTCTTCGTCTCAAGTAGTAGTAGTAGTTGTCTCTTCTCTCCATGAACGGTGATTGAAAACGTCGTAAAGGCCGATATCGCTTGCGCTACTCGCGCCCCGCTATTTTATGCGGGCGTAAAGTGTCGGTTGGACTTTTCGCAGATTCTCCCGCGAGCGACGACGACGAGCGCGTAACTCGAACCTCTTCTTCAGTTTTTCTCTCGCTATATCATCGTTGTGATCACCGAATTCTCCCTCATGGTTCCACAATCTGTGAGTTATATACTGTACTATATATACTTCGATCGGTATAAATCTTGTACGTGAATTGTAAATGCGACGGATTCTCGCGGAATCGGAATCTTCGTTAGAAACGAAGACGAGAGAAAGTTCTATATAGTACAGACTTTTCCTTGCGAAATTGAGAATATGCAAATTTTCGCAACACCCCTTTGTGCCAATAAGCTTTCAATATAATAGATATACACTGTTCACGCGTGAGTAAAAATGTTCTTAGTTTTATGTGAAAGTAAATTAATGACGAGCAACTAATATTTATTTAGTAGAATGAATATTTGGATGTCACTTTTAAATAACTTTATTCTAAAATTCTTAGAGCGTCAGCACGGGCTCTAAACTTGGCGAAATTCTGGAAAATCCAAGTACCGGTGAGACCCCATATACTTGGCTGTCATATAGTGGGGCTTGGATTGTGAGTCGCGTCAGATTGTAAAAGTAATAAAGTGTGTATAATAATGAACGTTGTATCGTAGGTCTAAGGGTGAGTGTATACACAATATATAAAGCGAAGGGACAGCTGCGTCGGAGAGTCTTTGTTTTATGGAGTATTATGAAATATGCTCGGACAGTTCTGCGCCTTCCTTTTTGCTAAAGTATTTACAATTTTGTATATGTGTATACAAATATGCTAAATTATTAATATCAAATATAAAATAAACAATGAATTTGTGTAGAGACACAACATACACGAGAAAGTGCGAGCGATTTGTCGCGGCGTGTAATAAACAATTTAGCCGACGAGAGAGAGAGAGAGAGAGAATATCGCGGCGGCGGCGGCGGGGCTTTATCGACTGCCGCGAATAAATGTCGCGCTTGGGATTTTATGTACATAAGAAGCAGCTATATACACAGGCATATATGCATACAGTGTAGCAGAGCGAGAAGATAAGCCGCGCGCGCGTCGCGGCGGAGCACTTTAAGGCGAGACACTCTCTTTCTCTCTCGCTTGCTCGATCGGAGCTTTAAATTTTATCGCGTACACGCCGCGGGATTCGCGGGGACAGTTCTGGTTTTTCGGCTTCTTTTTCCTCTTCTTTTAATTTGCAGTCCAGAGAAAGAGAGATAATAAAAAACGCACGACAGAGTCGTCGAGAGCTATACTCGCTGATGTTGATTAAAGATCGCTTCGATTCGTTTTGTTTGGCCGCCGCGGCTGAGTGATTTAGTGGCCTGGATAGGGGAATAATGTATGGGCCAGTCGCCTCGATAAAATTGTCCGAGTGGAGAGCTGAGGAGGTAAGCCGATAGTTGTAATGTTTCGGCTTTTATTATACGCTTCGATAGCTATATACAGTAGTTTTCCGTTTGCGTAGCGATGCTGCAGCTATAGTGCGGGAGAACGTTTTATTTTTCGTTCCGATCGAGAAACGAATTTATTTCGGAGGAGGAGCTGTCGCGAGTTTATTGTCGGAGCTTTTAAGTACAGCCAGGCTGTATATTCTCAAAAGGTCAGAGAAGGGAACGTTGCATTAATTATTTTTCAGCCCAACAGATTTACAAGCATGAATGGCACATTTTTGCGGAAAACTAAAACAATGGGCTTGTGTATATATAAACAGGCGAGTTCTGACTTTTACATAATTTAAACACGCTCAAACGTGATATACTAAGTGCATGCAGCCTTTTCTATCTCGGCAAACAGCTGATTGCCACATTTCTGCTCGCAGCCATTGTTTCCAATCCACGCAGAGGTTAAAGAACTGTACGCCGCATATGTATGTATGTATACCCGGCTCGTTGTAACTGAATATTAAATATTCCTTCAAATTTAACTCCTTGTACATAATATAGCGTCGAAGTCGAACGAAAGAAGAGGGAGTTTGAACGGACGTGAGATAAACATCCCCTGCGTCTTTCGGTCCGGACATTATTCTCCGCTCTTCCTCCTTCAGCTCAAAATCGCTAACCCACATAACGTTCTCCTTCTCGGCCCCCAAAGTTATACGCACAAGTAGGATATTTTCGCCTCGGGCCTGAAGTGGAGCTTAAAGCGATTCGCCGGTTGAATGCTAATTTAGATTGGCTTGCGTTGAGACGTAAAGCGTCTGTGCGTCGAGTGAAACGTATAACGTAGACCGGTTGGGACAAAGGACAAAACGACGCACCTGCGCAAGCACCGCTCATTCTTACAGCGAAAAATTACGAGCCGACTCGTCCAAAAATAGTTGAAGTATATACGCGCGTATACGCATAAAAGCCAAGCATCAGCGGAAGCACTCTCGGCAAAGCCCAGCGGACAGATAAGAGCAGAGCGAGAAGGAGGAAGAAGAGAAGCATCAGTCGAAACAAAGATGCCAGAGAGTATAGCGCGCGCGCTGCGTCTGCTTTAGATTTACAACGCAATTGCCGGCCGGAATACGAGAGCACCACAGAGACTTCCTCGTCCTCTTCTTCTTCGCTTCGTGTGCAACGAGCAGACCACCTACCGAGGGACAATCGGCCCGATTTCTTTGTTAGCGCGAGCTGCTGCTTTGATTGACTGCGCGTATGTATGTATATATAGTTTTTGCCTTTTGGTATATTTACAGCCTACCTGTTGCCGCGCGTTTTCGATGAGCTTTTCCACGCGCGCGCGGCCTTCTTTGTTTCTCAGAGGTATATACCATATGGTGTGGAGTGTTATAAGTCGAGATTGCAGCTTCGATGCGGAGTTTTATTAGTTTTCTTAAAAAAAAATCAACATTCAGTGATTTGTTGTACTTTTGTATTATTGTGTGCTGGGCATCAAGTCGAGACAACTTTTGTACTAATACATCCGAGTATAAAACGGTGAGTCGATAAATATTCGAATTTTACATTTGCACAGGATAACTTAATTAAATTTAAATTTTCACCGGGTCGGTAAAAAATGTGCCCAAAATAACCACGGGTAAAACCACATCGAGCAACTCTTTACCGTCTACTAACAATATAATTGCTATCAGGCAAAAATTTAAAAAGAATCGAGCGAAAAAGCCCGGGAATTACAAAAGTCGCTCTCGCTTATAGAATCCACAGCCGTTCGAGAGGAGAACGTTCGCCGGTTCGACTTTAAAAGGGCCCGCGTGCGCGCGTCTCAACGACGCCACGAGAACCGGTTTCCCTTAGCTCCTCCCGGCGACGATTGGCCCGTTCGGCGAATTCGGCGCGCGCATTTTCGGGGATAACGAGGAGCGCAGAACCGATTCCCGCGCTCTCGCCTCTTGCAACGGCAGCAGTTCCGAAAACTGGTTTGGCCCTCGTACGATGCTTCGGAAGAGGGAGGAGGAGGAGGAGGAGGAGGTAGTACCAGATATCGCCTCATGTGGTGGCGTGGTCAGAGCATCTTCTTTGTTCGCGCGGGGGAAGAGAAGCTCCGGAGGCTGCGTATATATATATATATACATGGGTGGAGAGATGAAGATGCGCGTGTTAACATTTTCTCGGGTGGGGATTAGAGCTCTGTTGTTGTACGTGGTTTTTGAGATGGAATTCTGAATTAGATATGCGATGTTCGCGTTTGTGCGTATGTACGGCGGAGAGGATGTATTATGGGGTCTTAATTTTAGGACTGACTTATCAGGCAAAAAAACGAAAAAAAATCTCCACTTCACAATAATCCTTCGCTAAATTGATAGCGCGGTATCGTACGTGTATTCATTTTTTTCAGTAGTCGCGACGACCTACACGATCCACTACACACACATACACTCGCGCGTCTCGGCGGCGGCAGATGCAGAGACTCGGGCACGAAAGGTATATAATACCGCACGCGATACCGTTGGGCTCACGCGGCGGCTCTTTTTGCGCGTGTCCTTGAACTGCAGTGCCGCCTGAGCTTCTGATGCTATTGCCTGGTTTGGGGGCGCATGAGTGCTCTTATGCGGAACTGCGATGACGGTTGTCGAAAGTTATTTTCCAGAAGAAGCAATTTTTTACCAGTAGTCATACTATATAACAGATTACTTCGCAAACAACAGAATTATACTTTGACGAAAAGTCAAAGCGGATCTCCGTCAACGTGGGTATAGAGTTTCTAATTGTGCTTACCTTTTTAATTACACCGGTGGATTCCCTCACGCTCCGAAAACTGAATCGCATACAGCCACTCCGGAGATACAACTCGGAGTAGGGTGTATATAGAACACCAGCTTTTCGTACTCTCATCCTGGCTAATTTATTGTGACCCTACGCCGCATATACGACGTTTATTTTCCCGGAGGGATATTAGCTTCTTGTTGCTTCGCCACCCGAGCTATTCTCGGCAAAGCTTCGAGTGAAATTAGCAATTGTTTTGAAAAAGAAACCCGTGTGTAACGATAGACGTCACCAGGCGACGAAGTCGTACTATATAGTATCGCCCACGCACGCTCGCGACGCTCTTATGAATGGAACCGCGTGGGCGCGCGCGACTGCGTCTGCTCGATCGACTCGTGTAAAGATATATGTATACTAACCGATAACGATACGCCGAGCAGCTCGAGTAGAATTTCAAGGTCATAATATTATATATATATCTTGTATATTCTGCGATGCGTGCTTTTTATTTACTCGTCCGGTCGAATCGCTCATTTTGAAAAGGTATATTTTGGTTGATTAACCGGAGACGCTTTATCGGAAGTTTATACATTACTCGCGTTTTTTATACGGCGTCGTTCAAGTTGCCGCGCGGCGAGAGTTGCTTTAAATGTTAATGCGTCAATGAATATAATATACCGTGAGCTGATGATGATGATCGCTGCGCGGGATATATCTCTTTTGTTACTTTTCATGTAAATATACAGTCTCTCTCTCTCTCTCTCTCGTGTTATTTTCGCGCGTTCTCCCTTGTACTTCGAGCGAGTGAAGAGCTATTAATTATACATGCGTTGTAAAATCTCAAAGTTAAATGAAACTGTAAAAGTGGTCATTATCATTCTGACATTAAAATGTTCAGCGCCTTGAAATCACCATAATTCATACGACGATCGTTCAACGAATGAGAGACGGACGCGCGTACCGGATGAATTCAAGCTCCACATATATATATATATATACATAACGAAATAAATAAATCGTCATTTGCATGTCGCAACGTGTTTCTCGAGTATACATATACTTTTATTCTTCGTGCAACTCTCTCATTCTCAAGACGTAAAATTTCGCAGGCAACGAGAGCTCCGATCGTCGTCGCGCGAGAATTAAGATGTATCGCGCAGTTTGATAGCACTGGGAGAAGAAAAGGGAGTGTATCTCAAACGCTTTCGGAGTCTGCAAAAATACGTCAGCCCTTTCCTCTCTCACTTTCGTATAAATCATGACCGCACGGGCTTATCTCGGCGAGCCGCTCTGTCTCCGCAATACACCCACCCGAATCCGTGTCAGAATGTGTACTTATGTATACGGGAGGAGCAGACGCACGGCTGCGCGGTGTGAAAGACGTGGATGATATGCCTGCGTGGTCGTCTCTCTCGCCCCCGTGTGTCTCGCGGTCCGGAAGTTTGCTATATAGTTATATGGGTTGAGCCTTTGTTTTTTGTTTTTTTAATAATAATTGTTCTTCTCGTACAAATAGTACAGTGGCATATTGTTCCGCAAGATTATACCAGTACTCGTTAAGATGAGTTGTCATTAAAATTTTTTTTTGAAAATGCACTGCCCAAGTCAATTTAGTATATCTATAAAAATCAACCTTCACAACGAATCTCTACCCAGCCAGCTCACTCCAAAGTCTAGTTACAACTCGCGCAGCGTTCTTTGCCTCTTAGCACCGTGAAAATTAATATTGTCTCGAGAGCACCCCCCGTGTGTGCGCAATTTGCCGCTGCGAGTCTCACGCGTAAACTTTGTTCTCTCTCTCTCTCTCTCTCGACGTCGAGAACCGGCAGCAGTATTTCGCGCCGAGCGAATCCATCGCGGCAGCAGCAGCAGCAGCAGCAGCAGAGAAAGGCCGCCGGGACAAGAGAAACAGGGCTGCTAGTGGTACAGGAAGTAGGAGACAAGAGATGAATCTAATCCCCCTCGTAATCTGATGTAATTGAAGGCGCGGGCGCGAGAGAGGTGTAGCAGCGAGAGCTTCTAAGGTTAGGCACACTTAACCTAATAAAACAGGTGCTGCCGCTGTGGGAGAGAGGAATCTTATAGTTTCTCTCGCGGCTTTTACGGATCGTGATTCTGCCGGTTGGATGATCGGTAAAACTTGAATCTCATTTCGTGCGTTTCATATATAAAGCGAACTATAACTGCTCTAGGCTCTTGATGCGAGGGCGTCAAGGGGTTTGATAATAATGCATTTATCTTTGTTTCGTCAGATACAGTATGAAAATTTTAAATGATTTTTTTGAAATTGCTAATATTTTATCGCAATTCATACAAATTTAAAACTTTAGATCTAAATCGAATATTTGTTTTCTCGTTACAGGTTAGTAGCAATGCTTCTCCGCTCGTTACGTGAAAACGGTAACGTATACACACAATTTTGCAGTAAAAAGCAATCAACTCCCCTAAAAAAAATCAAAGCTTATATCAGTCTCTCTCCCAATAATCCAGCACTCATCTCGTATCATGCATCGGCGCGCGATCCATCTCTCCTGCAATTTTTCTCGATCGCGCGACGAAGCGATCGCTCCGATTAATTAGCCGTCCAATTAACGCGCTCCACGCTCTCGTTTTGCGCCGCGCTGATCTGATCTTCCCACTCGCTCGCCCCGCGTCGATGAATTATTTATTCGTACGTCCGGGGCTAATTGCTCTCTCGCTCGATGACTACCCCTTCCCCCTTTTTTTCGTATACTGTAAGGTCTAGATCGCGTCGGGCGACTGTTATTTTTGTCTCGTTTTCGAGAACGATGATCTAATTTTAGTTTATCTTTTTGGGGGTTGATCGAAGGACGAGATCGACGCGAGCTCGTTATCGTTAAAAATTATGTTCCCAGACGACGATATATCACTCGGTTATCGCTTGACGTCATATTTAAAAAATTTTAATTTCGTACACATTCGATAAATCTCGCGAAATCTGGAACCTAATATCTGTAGCCTCCTAATAATTCAGTAGGAAAATATTCTGGGTTCTCAAGCCAGTTCCGCAGCTTACGATCGCAAAAACTACCTATAGTTAGTTTAAACAACGAATCAGTCTTAGTATCGCAAAAACGTCAGAATATTATCAGCATCAGTAGCAGTAGCACGAGTGAAAATACCTGGATGAATGGTCGTCGGTCTACGAAGGAATGCGATTCCATTTCTCTTGGCTCGCGCTCGAGCGTAACGCGAAAATCAAGCTCTATATAACGCAGTCGAGGTTTCGCGGAAATTCGAGCCTCGGCGTTATGAATGAAAAGTTCATCCGACAGCAGTGATAATTCGTTTCTCTCTCCGACTGTAACTCTATGGGATAAATCGCCAAGGAGGTATTCCAGACACTGAAACAGGTAATGATACACCATGGAGTCGAGCGACTGCGTTGCCACTGGTGATTCCTTTCACCGATCTTGGCGCGGCTGCTCGTTTCCTGCTTCCACTTTCCGCGGCGCTCGTTTCTCTGACTCTGTATATATAACACACCTGCCCTTTACTTTATCCGATGCTGGTCTTGATTTTTCCTCGGAAGTTGGCTCTTTAGCGCTTTGTGGAATTTTAACTTTCATTGCGCCGAGTTGAGCGTATAACTACGTCAGCAGTTTTGATTCAATCGGGAATGACTCGTGAATTGCAAACTCTAGTTATACTTATCGAGTCACCTTGTTCCGTGGAATTCCTCGTACACAAAATGCGCGATTTATACTACAAACGAAAAATAAATGTTGATTTCGCCAACGCTTTTTGCTATACATAAACAAAGCGTCTAATGCGATGTCAAACTGTCTCCACAGCACACATCCTCCTGCTCCATTATTCAAAGTGCCAGCGACAAAGCTCGTTCATATATAAATCAATAAGCTCAATACTCCACTACCTTACGATCCTCAAATCGCAATAAATAAGCATTAGCTGCGTATGTAATACAGCTGTGTGTAGAACCTGTCGAATCCGGTGGCCCCTTTTTCTCGCTGTTGCGCGCGATTACGCGAGAATTTTCGCGCGAAGTACAAAAGAAGCGCCGGGGAATTCCGTTCCGGGTCACGGCCGAGCGACGGCTTTTGTACAGATCTCTCTCGTACCGCCACCGCCGCCGACGTCGTTCAAGTTCCCCGCTGTACTACTGTTATACAGACCGCCGACTGCTGCATGTGTGTTTGAGCTTACATTAAGAGCGCGAGAGGCAAATTAGCTCGAATTAGCGCTGGTGTTAGAATTCTTTGGAATGAGTTTGGTGATGACTAGAAAAGTTTTTTCGTCTGCCGTACCTTTCGGCTCTTTAAATTGTTATTTACACACAAGGGAGCTTCATTCTTGGATCCAGACTCCGGAGAGAAGAGATCGAAATGCAAGCCAAATCGATAAGCGTCGAGCTTGGCCAAAGAGGGGCGCAAAGTAAAGCCTCCACACCTACATATATACGGTGTGTATATAAAAGCCGCGCAGTAGCTCACGGAGGCGGATATTCGAAATTCCCACGCGACCGCTGCTCGGATATTCCATTAAGATATCGGCCGCGTCAAGGAAAATACGTTATCTTCGCCGCGCACGAGCTGCCGCGCTTGGTACACTCGAAATGCATGTAGCGAGAGGGAGCGAGTATGAGGTCCGTTTTCGTCCGAGCAGAGATGAATTTTCAGTCGTGCTGCCGCGGATGGGCCGGATCGAGAGGAGAAGTTGTTTGGGATATATTGAGTTTTAAAGCGTATATACCTTCGGTGTATTATATTGTTTGCTCGTACGTCACGTGCTACGTCGAATCTAATATTCTATATACATAACACGTTTTGTATAATAATACAAAGTGTCAAAGTGAGAAAGAGAAAACGGCTGATCGATTAATAGATCGACTTATACACGCAACATCAAAGACCAGCATAGCAGCGCACGCAAACACCCACTCGAGGCTGCTTGTTCTCCTCCTCCTCCTCCTCCTCCGGGTGTCGTCCTTGTCGCGTATCCCAAAACTGCGCTGCGAACAGCTGCGCCGGATTCGGACAGCGGCTTGTAATCGCCGTTAACAGCCGGTAGTATAACTCGCTCGGGGACAATGCCGCCGACTGTTATCGAGGAGTCTCCGCGTTAAGCAGACCATTACTTGACTGTACTCACTACCTCCTATATATTCTCGCCGCATCGCCCTCCTGCGAGACTCGGTTAAGGCTTTTATAAGGTGTTGGGCTTGGGGCTTGTATACGTATATACGTTTTGTTGCGTTTATAGGGAGGCTCGAAGGTGTGAAGATGATTTACGTTTTTTTACGTTGTAGATCGACGATCGTCGTGAATATTCGGAATGAAAATACGTTCTATTGCGAATTGCGCTTTAGGGAAAAAGAAAGAGGATGACGCGCGTTTTGTTTCATCGATTGTACATGTTTGAATTGCGAATCGCATCACGAAGCTTCTGGTTGAGTAAGTGGAAAGTCCCGGATTAATGCGAAAGCGTGCGTAATTTCTATTTTGTTGCGGGTTCGAAAATACCTATTGACCTGAATTACGTCAACAAATCGAGAGTCGGCTAATTTTACATACGAATCTGATCCGAATTAGCATATAAGGTGATTTTCCCAAGTAGCCGTGTATTTTCAAAAAATATTATTGAAACTCTAAAGCACACATAACGAGTCTCAGCGCGCGCAACAATCAATAATAATCTATTCAACCCAAATAACTCTCTCAAAGCCCGCGTTTCTGAGTAGTACGCTGCGCACTCTGGAATTCCCTCGCATAGGTACACGGAAATTGCGCTTGTCCGGTCGGTTTTGCCGCCACGCGATATCGGACTTCTCTCTTTCCGATTCTTTGTTTTTCTATCTCGGCGACTGTACACTCGCGAGAAGGAGAGCCACAAACACACAATTTATATGTCTCAATCGCGCGGCCCAGTCCCGGAAGTCGTGCGAATATAAGGTTCGGCCGCGTGTATAATGTAACTTTGTCACGATTCGCATATACGCAAAATTCACGCTTTAATGATTCGCTCGAGGTTGGCACACTATCGTCGGGTGTGTTTCTGCGGCTTTTTTTCGCCTCTGCGGCGACGCAGAGAGAACCTTGTCGGTGAAAGCGCGTGTGCCGTTGGGATATGTAAGAAGAGAAATTTCGTGTGCGCGCGCTTGTTCGGCGATATTAGACCTTTGTTAATGTTATTGCTGCAGCTGATCGAACTGATTTATTGCCGTTGATAATTAACTTCCGCATCAAACGCTGCCGCGGCCTCGATGCGCAAACACTTGATAAAACAATTACAGTAGATTAGCCCATTTGAAAAGGCTGTATACAAATGAACATATTCGTAAGCTGTAGCGCAGTCGCGTCTGCAGTATTATAAGAAACGACCGGGCGGAAGAAGCAGCGGCACGTGTATAAGCTATATAGTATCGCAACGACATTCTTACGTGCAATTTATGGAGAATTCCCACAGAGCCGTTTATGTATTACATAGTAGTCGCGGTGATGCTTCATTAACGTTGCTCAGCCGTTCTGTGGATCACACATCCGTATATACGCGGAGAGAGTCGGCAATTATAAGACTTATTACCGTAGTACAGTGTATGTACGTGTATAAAAAAACTTTTCCAATTTTCCGCTCTCTAAAAGAAGCGCTGCAGTCGCGGCCCCCGTAAACAGACGCATTTTTTATTCGGCGTCCCTAACGACCCGGACTGTAGTCCCGTTTTTTCTTCTTCTTCTTCACTTTGCGCGGAGAGATCCTCATCCCTCTCGCGTATGTGCGAGAGAGTATATATAACGACGTTATGCGGGCGCGATTTATCGTCCCTGACGACGTTTTTCCTCGGCGTGCAGTTTCGTCTGGTTTTATGCGATTTTATTGCGCTCGCGGCTATTACATATATACATATACACACACACATATACACGCGTATACCGTATGTGTGTGTGTGTATGCGTATCGACGGGAGTGGGGATAACTCTCCGCGAGTTTCGTGTTTGGGCGGGAAAGAGAGAGAGAGTTATGTGGCTGGTAAGCACGTTATGATTGGTATTTTTTGGTACAGCGCCGCCGCCGTATGGTGATGTACGGTGCCGTAATGCGACGGGTCATAAGGTTATAGGAGAAACAGTTTTCTGGTATATAAACGTGCTTACATGTGCAGCTATTGATTCTACGGGTACATTATAACGATAAACTATATATTCTCGAAATCAAAGCTAGCTTAATTCGACTGATAAAGTCGAGAAACGAAAGATCGTGTACACTTTCTCCTTATACGTGTGTATGTACCATCAACTATATAGCTCACAAAGTGCAAATGATCCTCTCTCATTGTGGGTCGTTCGTCGTATAGGATTATCCTCTGATTTATTAATCCGCACGCGTGCCACAAGTGCAACCTCGCCGTCGGCGGATTTCGCATCGCGTCATCGTTTCTTAGTAACGTCAAAAGCTAGGCGCCTCGGGCGCGGGAAAGTCGACGTGCTGCAAATAAACAAAAGCCGATGTCGCAGACAATCCAATTCGAAGAGATGTGGGATTGAGACGAAGGAAAAGATTCAAGCGTTTGTCGATACCCTTGATTTTTATATCGACGATGAACGTCGAACTTGACGACTATATACCGCGTGTTCTATCGATTCGCGGTAGATAATACCGAGAACCAACCAGACGACATCTTATCGAATCACGACGAACCATCATAAACTTGTTAATGATAGTTACGCCCGTCGCGAGTCTCTAATTCCCGCACAGTTAAAATCCACTTATGAAAAGCTCGAGAGATAGACAATAAAGCCAAGAAGCTCAAGCGGCAGAGGAAAGAACCGGATAGGCGAAGGATATAACAGAAAGGCAAGCAACGGCTTTTCGACGAATATCCCCTCATCTTGCACGGGAGCTTGAACTCACTCTTTCTGCACCTCTTTATCCGCTGCCTCTTGGATTTTCTCTATTTTTCCTTCTCTCTTTCCGGAAAATACACCGGCGCAGCAGCAGCAGCTTTTTTCGCCATTGTCGCGGGCTGTATACGTACTTCTCACTGTGTATCTTAGCTCTATCGGGAAATTCGATTGCGACGATTTGGAGGAGTTGAACAGATGCTTGTCGCTATTGGATTCATGGGATTTTTCAACGTTGACATTACAGTACTGTACATTGACAGCTACAAAAAGAAAATCTCGAGTTCAGATTACCCGATCCGAAATTTGTTGCATAATTATATTATTTATAAATCGTAGTGTATACCGAATTTCAGATTTTTTCATTGTATAGTGTTCAGTCACGCGCCGGTTCTACGTCATATCGCTTGGCGTTAGATGCCGTGAAAATTTAATGAACGCGTCACGGCTGTTAAGCTGCTTTTCCGCAAGCGCACCTGACCCACACCCCGGCGATTTCTTGGGAGCGCAAGTCATGCAGCTGGGGATGCTGCTGGCGGTGGTTGTCGCAGATTGAACTGACCGACGAGGCTAATCGATTGACCGGTGGCTAGACTCTGCCAATTATGCCGATCACTTGTGGTCGATCACCGGTTAAGGTCAATCATTTACGAAATGGCTGTTGCTGCGCTGTCTCCGCGTGGACACAAGCTTCGGGATCGTAAATTCATCGAGCCTCTCGATGACGCGCAAGGAAAGAGGAGTAACCATTTTCCGTCGTCTGCTTGGCTGCTCTTTAATTCCGACGACGGAAAATGACAGGGATACTCGCGGGCGGACCTCGTCGTTTTACTCGTCGTTGCCGCGTCTCCTCTCGTCCGGCACAAAACAGGAAGCAGATTTACGGCCGTCTCGTGCGCACTTAAAGGAGCTGAGCCTCGGACGTTCGCTAAATCGCGACTGCTCTTTAATTTTCGCCCCGAGAGGCCTTAAGGTCGTTAACCTGGAAAATTAGGACGCGATGCGCCTTTTTTTCTGACGAGTCCGCGCCGCGTGCGGTTTTCGGCGCGAGAGAATGAAACGCAAGGTGTGTTTAAGTACATAATGGGGCGATATTTATGGGCCATAACGCGCTCGGGATTAGATCTCGCGGAGCGAGATGTTGTCATTCCAGGGGCAATAACATGGAATTACGTGCTTTATTGAACACTGAAAAATAATAGCCGCGGCACTTGTTTCTCCCTCTCTCTCTCTCTCTTCCTCTGTCGAAAATTGAATTCCTGTATATGTGTGTAACCTAATGAAATTATCAAATTTCGCAGGGCACCGCGGCATCCGAGTAGAATTAATTCGAAACTCTCGTCGCGAGCAATTAGACAAATTCTCCAGTCCAGTGCCAAATTACACAACAAAGTTAGCCGGATCTCCACACGGCGATCCGTCAAACTTTCTACTCGCCAGAGGCGATATCTTCACGTGCGAAATATCCTCCCGCGGGAATGTGTCTCTCGGCATTGCAGAGCCGCAAAAACGCAGCAACCACTCGAGCCGGATTATCGCTCTCTCGACGTTTCCTCTCTCTTTTTTTTTAAGTCGAAGCAGCGCTTCCGCGGCAGTAAAAGATTCGCCGATAATAAAAGCAAATTGTAGAGCCATTCGTTTGGCATACACATCGTGCGCGTATTTAGAACTGCAGCGGCGTTGCGCTTAAAAATTGGCGGTCGCGCGAGAGAGAGTTGTATAATGTGTGTAATTACACGCAGAATCGGAGCTGCTGTCGTAAAGTGCTTTCTCGAGTTTTTTTTGTTCGAGCAATTGTATACACCGGCGGCATTACGCATGCAAAATAATAATCCGCGATAATTCCGTCAGCTTGTTGTATCATCCATTATTTTCCCTCCTCCTCCTCCCTGTACTCCTGCGGCTAATCTTCGCGAGTGAGAAAACTCGACGGCGGCGGCGTATCCGTGACGCTTATAAACGAGATGATAAATAAAGCTGACGTGTCCGGGCAGCCGACGTGGCATCAGATATCGGGGTAACTGTGTGGGTTGGGAGAGTAGACGTACACGGGACGGAAGAGCGAACACGTAACCGAGCGCGTTTTTAGAGCCGCTTGCGATCCTTTCATTCATGAACGCAGCGGCGACGGGACTCTGTGTTTTTGCAAGCTGCACAGGCCGCGGCTCGAATTTTTTTTGTTTCGAGGCCGCGCGTTCGCTTTTGTCGGGAAAGGCTCTTGGGGAGGTTTTTGCACTCGTCGCTGCTGCTCTCTTTTTGCGCGCGTTCGGGTAGTTCTTTTAGAAATGTTGGTGTGGGTAAAAAGCTCGAGGGAGGGAGTGACGCTGATGGAAACGTCGATGTCGATGGCTTGATCGGCGATGCTCGAGAGAGGCGGCTGCTGCTGCTGTGGGTCAGGAATGCAGCACTTTGTTTTCGAAATTTTTCGAAGGGGTGGTAACCGCTTCAACCTCAATTTAAGTAATACTGTTGACAGATGTCGTTCATCGCGGTCGTTAATTTTCTTTTTTCTTTTGATCGTGCAAGAATTAGATGCGATGAGGATCTGTTAGAGGTGTATTTTAGTAAGCACTTAAAGGTTTTAATATATTTTTCACACATAAATATAATAAAAAATATAGGTTGGAAAAATTGAATCAAATTCACTCGCCTGACTGAAAGGTGCGATAGGTGGCGGTGTATAACCTTTATATACTCCCAAAACAGTCTCTTCAAGCCCGCTTAGGCCGCTCATTCTCCTTTTTCATCCATGCTGAATGCTGATTATATTGTTCTGGTGAGTGAATTCACGAGCGTCATTCGGAGCAGCAATTAGATCAAGCACTCGATAAAGCCAGCTTGATAGTTACAAATCGCAGCGGCATAGCTCGCGCAATCTCGACGAAATCAAAAAGCAGATAGCCTCCCAGCCTGGAATCAATCACTTGACAATACACACGCGCGCGTGTATATTTGAATCCCATGAATTGCTAATGACCTGCGCAGTATAGTACACAACCGGCGGGGCCCACCTCCGCTAATTTTCCCCCTAAGTGGACGCGTTCACCTGTTAAGAGCCAACCCCCGTCCGACACTCGTTTATTCTTGTATTTTCTCGGGACCTCCTTCGCGTATGTATGTGTACATATATACGCAGCAATTCTCCCTATCGGTCTACCAGATCGTAATCGCGTGACGCATTGGAATGCAAATTTCAACGTATATACATGTATATAGTAGAGAGAGCAACCCTCTGCTCTCTCTCTTTCTCTCTGTGTATATATGTTGTTATTCTGTTTGCGCCGACCGCTAATTATCGCTGTCAGCCGCGGTTAGCCGCGAGATATGATTTGCCCCGACGTGCCGCTACTGTTGCTATACTTTTTCTCTGCGCGCTGGGTTACGAGTCCCTTTCACAAGACGCCGCCGCCGAAGCCTCTCCTCGCGTCGGAAAAGCTTTTGTGTACGTCATCCCACTGCTGCGTGACATAAGATGGATCGGTCTGGGATGATTGCGGCTTCTTTATTGTGCGTTTGCTTATCCGATCCGATCGATCGTCGTCTCTGTTTTTTTTTAAACGTGGCAAATTGCACAGCTATATAGCTGTGATCCGATCATACGCGTATATAATAAAAATATCGTCGCATCGAGGAAAAAAATACACACCCCGTATCTCGATATCCCCTTGAGGTTAACACCATACTCGTACATAAAGCTCCCGGTATGCGAACATACCGCGAGAAGGGGGGAGTTGCATATCAGAGCCCCGATAATGGAACTCATCTTTCTCGCTTTCCGTCTGCCTCTCGCGGGATAGCTATCTCCGGAGTGATGCCTATCTCTCGGCTGCTTCTTCTCCCAGCCGCGCCGCGTAAATATTTGCGCTACTCGCGTGCCGCCGCCACTAATTTATACGGCTCTCGCGTTACGAGCCGCGTCCGATGCTACATCGGCTGTCTCCTGTGTTCCTCTATAAAGGCCGGTTTAATCCAGGGGTTAGTCACTCACTGCTCCGCGTATATAGAATATGAATTTTTCGGAGGGAAGGAAGCACTACAGCTGTATAAGGAAATAAAGGAATCTTATCCGGCGGTTAATAAAAACAGAGTGAAATTCATCAGCGCGGAATTTTCCTCGGTGAGAGTCGAAATTGAGCTCCTATGCTTATTCATTCCGCGAGTAATCAGCTAAAAGGGCGCCGCAGAGGGCATTTTATATAGCCTACTTCGAAATGATTCATGCGATGAAGTTTCATCGCGATGGACGCGCGGATTTAATAAGATACCGCGCTGCGGTCTGTGCAATATGCAAATTAAAAGCTAGCGCTCTCCTTTTTTCCGTCGCCGCTTTTCTCAGCTTTCTCCATTAAAAGTAAACGAACTTTCAATTCCACGCGGAATATGAAAGAATGGACTTAACTGAGCATACACAGGCTCTGCGGGTGCGATTGTCGCTGATCGAAAAGATATACACGCGTTTATTTCGCAGTGTATATGTATAGGATTAACAATTGTTACTGCGCGTGTCAGAGAAAGATATACAGGGCGATTCGAAGGACGAAAAGCCCGGAAACGACGGCTCAAAAGGCAGGAAACACACTGGCTTATATATATTTACGTCTACTCTCGCGGCGAATTTGAAATTGTAATTTTCGCGATCCGAGCGATCGTCAGATTCGACATCGAAATGCCCTGTCCTCCTCTGATGGTAGGGTATCATCATCACCCTCTGGGTAAGCTCTCTTTCTCTTATCTCCATGGCGCCGGTGCTTATATCCTTCGTCATTTTCTTCTTCCGAGCTATGCTCTTCTTCTGCTACCCTTTCGTCGGGCGGCTCGAAACTGAAATCCCTGATAAGCCTCCCGTCAATATTCCGGCTGATCCGCGGAGTCAGGACTCAATTATAGGCTAATGCCTCGGATAAAAAGCTACGGCTGCTGAGAGTTCTTCCGCAGTTTCTCGAAGATTTTTGTTTTCGGCTGTTGCTTCGTATTCTATACCAATATAGATAAATATAATGGTTGTTTAATATCCCTCCTTTTTTCTATATGTTGCAGGTAAGGAATCTCTTGAACGTTGGCCGCGTCGGTACGTAATGCATGATTAAAAGAAATTATGTTCTTCATTAGGATCTATTAGTCGAACGTTAAAAACACACGGAAAAAAGAAGGATTCTCAAAGTATGCAATATACATCAGAGTCTGCAACCGTGAGAAAGATCGATCATAATTCGCGCGTCGGGAAATATATATATACGTAATTTGTAGCAGTGTTCGAGGCGCTAGTTCCAAGCGTCGTAAAGTTCCGTACAGCCAAGGTTAGTCGCGACAGTTCTCCATAACCAGGCTGTGGTGTAAAAACGTTTTATTTCAGCCGGGAGAGCTAATGATGCGCGACCGAGCAATAGCTACTTTTCTCCATTGTATTTTCTCGACTCACATATTACATTCTATTTATATATTATACCATAGTACCGAAGACTCTACACTATAACTCGAATAATTTATTCATATTTTTGTTATCACCGGACGTGTCTCTCCGCGCTCATAAAATATTCATATATACATACACGTCCGTTAATATACACCCCGATTCAACGTAACAAACGAGCGACTCTGTAGATATATATAAAGCACAATGAATCCACCTCCGTCCTCCGAAACTACTGCTCCATCAAATCCGTGAAATTCCAATTGGAGAGACTATGGAATTCCTTTCTCTCTCTCTCTCTCTCTTTCTCTCCTGCAGCAGCAGTTCAAGAGAGCCAAGAAAATTAAACGGCTTTTCATTACTAACGGCCTCATGCGCTCGCGCGATGCCGCCCACACGCTCGTTTTGCGCCGCGCGCGCGCTTCCGTCAATTCCGCGAGAATGAATCTCGGTCAGTCGGCCGGGTCAGGTCCCTTCACAAACGACGCCGATGCCGTTGTTTGTCTACCTTTTTATTTATCTTCACTCGACGTCTAGTCGGGACTTACTTTCGAGAGACACGCGCATGATTCGTCACGCAGCTGATGATGAAGTTTTCGCCGGCTACGATGGAATGCGATGCGCGATAATCGATGGATTATCACGTGTTCTCGTCACTGTATTGCTTGAATTTCGCGACTAATGAACGATTCTCCTTTCAATGACGCGGGGAATGTCGGTGATAAAATTATTACAGCTTATTTTATAGCCCCGAACGAAAGGCAATTTAATGCTTCGTCGTGAAAACGGAATATCTTGAAATGAAATAAATTACAGTTTTCCAAAAGCTGCGAAATTCCTCTTTTCAGACGAGATAAAAATATACGAATATAAAGGGACGAGAAAAAGATAGCCCGTGAGAAATGGCAAAATCAATGCGCTCGTATGGCGAAATCATCAAAAACGCCTTCGGACTCGTATATCCTTACGGCAGCGACGACTCGAATATAAATCGGATATTTACGAGCTTTCGTATCAGCTCATTAGATTTATTCGAGAGAAAGGGAGAGAGAGTGAGAGCTGTAAAAAGGGATTCTTTTATACCACGCTCTCGCGTCCCTGTATAATCTCCTTTTATTTTAAAACACTCTTTTTAATTTCAATATCCGCCGATTAAAACGTTTAATACGCATAAAAAGTGTACTCGCACGCGGCTAATCGCGGGATAATTTTCAATCTAGCCGCGAAAGCCTACTTCCCTTTCACCACCTACTCGCCTTTATACACACACAGCGGAGAAAGAACAATTTATTCAGTAGCCGCGAGAGAGGAGTGTGTAGCACGCGAGCCGTGTGTACATATATATATATATATATATATATATATATATATATGCGCGCGCATAATCGAAAATGACTGCGTTACACACGGTACACAGAGAGCGAGAGCTTATGAATTCGCGTTTTCCGCCGCCCCCTCGATCGTTCCGCGAGTTAACCGTAACGGCATTAGCGCGCCTGCGCATGTATACGCTCGCTACTGCGCGCCTAATCGAACGGATCATTCGATAAATTATTTGCTTGTTGTTGTCGTGATGCGTTATAGCGCCGGGTTTAGACGATAATTGACGAGCTTTAAGAGGCATAGCGGTAATAATGGTAATAGTGCCGTCGAGGCTTTCGTAAAATTGATTTGGATCGTGCGTGCAGAGATCCTTTGATTGCGGTGAGCGGGAAAAATGCTTCGTTTATGAAGCGATCCGCCTGCGGTTATCCTATACTGATACACTGTTGGATAAGAGCAGCTCTGTATATGATGCGGATACGCGAAAATAGCTGGAGAACAATTCGTGGCCGAGGGGGTGCATTAGTCGAATTGCCGTAATCCGCCGTTCTGCTAAAATCTAACGAAAATAAATTAATTCGCAGTAACAGGCCAAAGCAAAATTCGTCTCTGTCGAGTGCGAATCAATCCATTGGCCGATGCGTACAACATACAAGTTTCGCTCGTCTCAGTCTCGACCTCACGTCAGGATCTCGCGGATACCACATTCATCTTTCTCACTTCCTCTATATACTTATATATACAAAGCATCCCGTTCGTATATACATACATACACGTATATGCAGATTACGGAGCCGTAAAATTGTTTTATCGAACGGGGCTAGTAGTCTATTAAAGTTTTCCTTCTGTCTGTCGCTCTTTTCTCTCTGGCTCCCGGGGCTGCTGCTTCGAGGGGTGGGATTTGAAAAAGGACGTACTCATCGAAGCGAATGAGCATAGACGTATGCCGAGAGAGTCGCTCTCGAATGAATCGATGAAATTCTTCTTTGCGATCGCGTGTGTGCGAGTCGGGAAGAATTCATGGGCTCCCCGGCGAAATGTGTCTTTTATTATTTCGCTCGTTGCGCGACAATTTTTTTTTGTTTTTTTTTGTTCACAGTTATTACGAGCGCGTGGATTATATGCTTTCCAAACGCGCACCGAGACTTCCTAAAAAACATTTTGTTATAAACAATTCACAGTCGATCATCGAAAAACCAATCCAAACCACCCAAAAAAAACACAGCTAAAAAGTAATCGTCCCCGAAAGCCAGCAGCCACTACTAGCTCCCTCTCAGCAGCCCTTTGGGCTTCGCGAGAGTTACACCGCACACACCACCCTTACAGCTCGCTCTCTCTCCCTCTCGCGACGCCGCCAGCCGGCTTTTCTGCTCGGCCGGCCGGCGTGCGCCCCGATCAATATTGCCATGGCTACGACGTGTGCAGCGCGTGGAGGAGAAAGAACGAGGAGAGAGAGAGAGAGAGGCCTGGTACACTATCCGGTTACTATACCATACTCGCTCTGTCTCTCTTGCGCAGGGGTGAGAGAGAGAGAGAGAGACTGCTGACGATTTTCCCGCCCAGCCGGCGATGCGCGCGCTCGAGCAGCCCTGCTGATGGAGACTTGTAAGGGCTGGCGCGCGCGCTGAGATGTAATTGTGAAATGTGCGCTGGATTATTATTATTTTTTTTTTTTTATAAATGTGAGCGAACTCTTTTTCTGGGGGGGGGGGGAGATTTGGGGCTGGTTGCCTTTTTAGGGATGTGCATTTTGGGGGGGGGGGGGTTCTTGGAAATGTCGAAGTTACTTATTATAGATTTTTAAAAATATTTTTATGATTTAATTCATCGTTATCGATATAATTTCTGTCAGGCTTATGAAAATAACGCACGTGTTGCGTTAGGTATATAAATCATTCACGCATCCGATTACTATACGACTTATAGCGCGCGAACTATAGGCACCATATTCAACATTGTCAATATTTCAGAAAAGAACGGTTACACACCTGTGGTTTCTTTAACGTAATCGACGCGCAACCCGCGAGTATACTTTTAATAAAAAAAAACTTTATTAAACTCTCAACCCTGTCATCTGTAACGTCTCAATCGAGTCACACATACAACGATGACACCCGCCTTCATATCAAGATGGAATTCGCGCATTGTTCCATCCATATCATAGAGAAGAGAAGCCGCGAGGAATGAAAGGCGCGGTAGCTCTCTTTCTCTCTATCTCTTTATATATATATATATATATATATATATATATATATATATATATATATATACACAACCATAGGAAAGTCGCGTCGCGTCGGCTGATTGCAGCTGAAACGGCAGCAGCAGCAGCAGCCGGTAGCCTACGTCACGACGGCCTGTAGACTCCCGCGCTGCTGCTGTCTGTTCTGCTCGAGCGACTCCCGCGCGCCGGCAAGTTATTCGCGCCCAGTCACTTGGCTTTTCTTTCTCTTCGAGACGCTCCTTGCGCGTATTCCTCTCTTGTACATATATACCCAAGAGATGGCTTATATGGGGGGTTTGGCTTGCTTGATAAGTTTTCATTTTGGCGGGCATATTTGTTTATTTACTTATCAAGCTCTGAATTCTAGTTAACTGCTTCAGTATAGATCGTAATTGTATTTTTACGCTTGATTTCACGTTTTCAGCACACAAGAAAAGTATTAAAAATTCCCGTATCGAGTTATACGCGAATCAGCTTATACCTTCTACGTTACCACAGCAGCACCTGCTACCTCATATACGAAACCTCGTGCCGGAGATTAATCAAAATTTCCTCACCTCTGCTCTAACCATAAAAAAAATCTCCTTAAAAATTTTTCAATTTTCAAGTCTCGCCTCCCGCGTAAATCAGCCCGAGCTGCGATAAATCACGCGGGCGGACGATCTTATGCCACCTTGCAGCAGCAGCAGCAGTTGTGCCGTGTAAAACAAGAAGCAATTCGTTTGTCCCGCGCGCTCGGACTTAGTTTATGAAACTCTCTCGCGCGCGCGTATTTCTCGACTCTCTCTCTCTCTCTCTCTCTGTCTCTAACGATGTATATACTCTTATCGCGAGTTTGCATATAGGAGAGAACTCAAGGGATGCGAAGTTGAGTTTGCGGCGAGAGAAGGTTGTTACAGGAGAGATGCTGCAGAGCTGTAACTTTTTGGTGCGTGAAAATTTTCCTACCGCGAAAATTCAACTTTCGCAATATTTTAGGAAAAGTTTATAACGAGTTCGTTGTGTGTAACTGTTTGAGTAATTTTACCGACGACGACGTGTCGTACTGCGGGAAAAATGCCTTCATACGTGTATACTAATGAGTCGACGTCGCCTGATAAAATGTATAGTGTATAATTCGCGCAGTTGCAAGAGGTCCATGCGAAATATTGAATTTCAAAGGGTATTATTATTATTCAGTTTCACGTAACGACACTGTATTAACCAATCTGATCGCGTTACAATAGCAGCACTTTGTCAATACGGACGGCTTTTTCTTTTACACTCAGCTCGGAAACTAAAGAAGTCACTCGATCGCTTATCCCATGCTCTGCTTTTATTTTGACATGTTTATCTTCGCGCGGCTCTCTCGTGTATATCCCTTTTCTCGACCAATAGAATGAGATTCGTATAACGATATGATATACATCGCAGCGTTTGCACATAATAATTCTTTTGTTATATGAAACATCCATTGAAGAACAAATAACTCGAAGCAACAAAATATCAAACGCACCGCGACGAGAAGAAAAGAACCCGAAACTTCCGCTAAATTACACTCCCCGCGCACACGCAACAAACTCAAAAATCCCACCACCAGCGGCAAGTGTCAAGCCATCTAAAAAAAAGCTGCCATTTTTCTCGCGCTTAACGTTTCGCCCTTTGTCTCAGGCGACCCTACGAAAGCCCTTGGGCGCTAACCCACTCCGGCAGTATACTATACAAAGCTCAAAGCGAGTGAGAAAGTCGAGTCTCTTCGGAGATACGAAAAATCCGAGTACACGCGGTTGCTGTTTGAGAAAGTGCACGCGAGAGAGGCGTTTTTCGCGGTTTCTTTTTGGAGAGAGAGAGAGAGAGAGAGAGAGAGAGAGAGAGAGAGAGAGAGAGAGAGAGCGCAAGATGAAGAAGCTGCCCTTAAATATAGACGCGCTGACGCTCGGCAACATGTGCGGTGCATGCGTCGACGAGTATTTCGAAGATTTTTTTATCGCGATTATTATTATTGTTATATCACGCGATCGAAAAGCAAAGGAGAAAAATAATTATTCGGCTTATCGCAAACAGCATCAAGCTTCCAAAATTACAAACCGACGATGTCGTATCCGCACACGCGTACCCGCATATCTATCTCATACAGTATTCATAATACGAACGCACATGAATTCCGAGGGTGTTTGCGTTTGCTCGGGCTATATATATAATACACTTGCGCGCCACATGCGTGCATCATAAACTGAAGCAGCAGCAGCAGCAGCAGCAGCAGCATATACGAGATGTCGCTCGGCGAACTTAATAACACGCCGCATTACTAGTGTTCGGCTGCAGTCGTTTAGCCTCTCGGTCTACTGCTGCTGTCTACACGTGTATAATACGTTAGGTTGGCGGAGATGATGGCCCCGCTGCTGCGGAATATTACCTTGTTTTGAGAGCTTGAAATTTGAATTTCGTCTCCGCGCTCAGCGTTTTAGAAACGTATAATAGTAACGTCGAAAACGATCGCGAGAAATATAAGGAAAAAAGCTCTATAATTAAATCCCAGAAAAAGTCCAATAATAAAAGCGCGCAATCAAGCTCTCCGCACTGCAGCAGCAGCAGCACACGTACGGCGCTACCTAACGAGCGCCGCTGCAGCGCCCTCTGCACTCGCCTTAAATTGCGTTTGACCTTCCTCTCAACGTCGTATTTTCCGTCTCTTTTTTTTCCCAGCCGGCTGCAGCGTATTACGTGTACTACGACGTATACTACTACTCCTCGCCGTATACATATATAGCGTGCATAGTAGGCTCGACTCTCGTGCACAGCCCTTTGCTCTCCTCTCGAGTGGCCGTAAGTCCGGGAAAAGCTGCAATTCAAACCCGTCGTCGCTGCTGCAGCTCTCGCTTTTCCGTTAATGAAAACTTCACGATGAGCTACTACTGCTACTACTATTGCGTCTGCGCACGTCGCTCTCTGTCTCTCTCCTTTTTGTTCATCTCTGCTCATTCAGAGGGCTGCTTGTTCGCCGAGTCAAGCCTTTTTTTCGAGTTTTCAGCCATTCGGTGAGTGGGGACATCTCTCTTGTCAGGAATGAAATTCTGAAAAATCAAGGCTCAGATTATAAGTAATTGTATAAAACGCTCCAAGTTTTATTGCATTGTATATAAAAGAAGCAAAACGAATCTATACGCTCGGTTTTTACTTTTTTTTAAATTATTCCACGGTTTTTCCATACGGCGTTTACCGTTCAGTCTTTCTCTCTCTCTCTCTCTCTCGGTGCAGTTGAATTTTCCCCCCTTTTTCGCTCGCTGCTTTCATTCGTTCTCCCGCCTTTTGTCTCATAACTTGCTGCATGCGCGAGTTTTAGCGGATTTGCGAGGGTCTGCTGCTACTGCTGCTGCTGCTGCTGCTGCTGCTGCCGTGTGAAAAAGCGGTAATAACTTACTCGGTCGCTTGTAAATTCGTACTTTATGCGAGAGAGAAAGAGGCGTTGCCGTGAGGGAAAAAATAAACAAATCGCTCGATAATAAATATATTTTCATTCCGTTAATTCGGGGAAAAGAGGGAGGAGAGGGCGATGAACGAACGGATATGATGCCCGTCAGTCGATGGTAAATTAATAGAGAGATATATTGATTCAAGACTCGAGGAAGAAATATGTGTTTATGCAAAGTTCAATTTGCCAAAGTACCCGCGGTGTTAACAAACGATTTCGGTTTATCGGATTTTATGAGTCTCCGCTATACTGCTTGCTGTACTGGTGCGTGTATATTTTCAGGTCGATGATCGCCGGACTTTAAGTTATTGGATTCTGATTCAGTTTTGTAAAGCCAAATTGAGCTTTATATTCGTGCGAATATTTCCATTCGATCTAGACGAAAAGCCCGTAGAAACGTTCCATTAATATCAAACCTGTACAAAAATATCGAATCCCCTAAAGCTCTAAACTCTCAAAGCATAAACATGATTCCTCTTACCCATAACTCCGTGTAACGAAAAAAAAAATCCTTTCGAAATTGACCGATTCGTCAAAACAACAACAGCCGGAACAAAACAACGAATATTTCGTGTCCCATATATACACACTTGACTGAAACGAGAAAAAGAGAAGCGAAAATAAATTATTGTTGCAGCCGTAACATAAAATCGTTGGCTGCAGTAGCGCCAATGACAGTCTCGCACGCGACAATCGAGAGACGCTCGTCCCTCTTTAACCCAATAAAGTCCTTCGCTACATAAGCGCGGCGCGACTGTGACGAGCTGCTGCTGCTGCTGCTACTGCCGTCGAACCATTCTCACGCGAGCCGAGTGTGTGTCGCTCGGTTGTTTATATGCGCGTGGATTCCGGCCTGCGACATATCGTAAACAGTATATATCGAATGAATTTTTTTCAATTTATGTTTCGCGTAAAAACGACGTTGAAAGAAAAAAAAATACATGCACCAATGGACAATGAAGCGCGACAGAAGAAACGTAACAGCAGCACTTGTTCCATGCACCAGCTCCTCGTCTTTTCGTGTCACTCGAGTCGCTCGTCACGAGTTCGCGCGCACATGTGCAGTAGTATTATTAACGGCCGCGTCGTCGTTCCGACCTTTGTACAAGATAACGACTGACCTCCCGCGTTGTACACACACACACACACACACACATATACGCGTTGACGCTATCTCTCCCGCGTTCTCTTTTCTATTCACGATCGTTTCTCTTCTTTGCGTATCTCCGTGGCGCCAATAACCGATTTTTCCGCGATCGGGTTAATGCGATTATTGACTGCGTTGCGTTGTCGCAAGGACGCCGGGGAGCGTGTCATTGTACTCTCTGCTTCTTTCTGCATTTTTTAAATAATCTTTATGCATAATGTGTATACATAGACGCTGAGAGGGGAAAAAGAAGAGGAAAAGAAAAATCTCTCCGTGAGCAAACGATGCACGACCGATTGCTCCCTCACGGTAGCGTAAAGGCTATATAGGAACGCGCGGTTCTCGCTCGCTCTTTCTCTCTCTTTCGCGTGTGTCTGCGCGCAGCCGACGACCGGATGTGACGTGGCGCGCGCGCAGTCTAAAGATAGACTCTCCTCGCACGGCTGACCCTTCTTTCGCTCATTTTCTCCGCGCGTCTCTCTCTTCTTCTTCTTCCGAGGCCGATGCGCGCTTCTCTTTCTCTCTCTCTCTCTCCCCCTCTCTCTTCGAAGAGTGTTTATTGGCCATTGTTTATTGTTCGTTTTATACGTGTACTATGCGGATTATTTTACGCCGACATTTTGAATAATTTGCGATCGATCTTATGGTCTTACACGTATAAATTACGAATATCGTTCGTTTATTACATGCATATACATTTTCTTTGCATCGTGTTTTTCTCAAGCTTCAAGACTCAAGGACAGTGCTTTTGTCAATCCTTCTCGCGGATTTCTCTCTCTCTCTCTCTATATATGTGTTCGCTCGACGGAGTCTGATGTCTCTCTACCTCCTCCTTCCGTCCTTCGATTTCCCGCGCGTTCCTCATTCTCTCGTCATTTTGTTCCTGCGGTCTCGTTCGTGCGGTTTCGAAAAAGCCTTTTTTGTTTCACTCTCGGTTCTCGTGTGTACGTGTGGCTATATTTTTTCTGTATACTGGTTTCCTTTTTTTCCTCTCGCGGTCTCTGTCACGCGGGGATCTCTCAAAGTGGCTTTTCGAGAGCTGACTGATGGCTGAAGTATCGTGTGTTGTTCTTCTGAAATCTTGGGTTACAGTGGACTTTTACTTTTCGAGTTTGCGTCACAATGTTTTGTGTATAGCATATACATATACCGGCGTGTCGAGGATTTTTCTACTCAAAAAGGAAAGCCCAATGGTACATCAATCCGCGTTCGAATCCTCGCGAACATCGCAGTGGAGTAGCGGTTCTCCAACTCGCATATCTCTCCGAATTTATTTTCTCACTGCAAACTGGTTATTTACAGAACTCAAGGAGAAAACAGAGAATCGCTCTACGGCCTGACTAATTCAGCGAATCGGTGACGCAACCGTCTGCAAAGCCGAGAGTGAGAAAGAGAGAGAGAGAGAGAGAGAGAGAGAGAGAGAGATACACACTTGTGCAGCTATAGCCGTTAATGAAAGGATTGCATTAATGAAAGTCGCTTTCATTCAGAGCCGCCGCGACGCGAGCACGCGATTTCTGCTGCCGCCGTCGAGCGTTTTTTAGGACGCGAAAAAGGGAATTCTCTCTCCTTCTCTGTCTCTCCGCGAGGCTGTTGAGAAATTCATTGAATTCGCCGAGCGGCTGTTACGCGATCTCTGGTTTATTGGAGAAACTGTGACGATGGAGTCGTGTTGGCGCTACTGCATTTGTCTTATCGTTTTTTTTTCTATCAGAAATATTGCGTCGATCCGGTTATCTTTAGATCGGAGTGTTTCTTATTTATTTTTGTAACTTTCGTACGGTCTAATGATATAAAAAAAGTCATCGTGCTGTAAATTCGTCTGATTCATTCATCTTCGTATCAAACTGATGACCCATTCATCAGCCTCTTGAAAAAAAGAGCAAAAATTCCACGTCTTAAAATTACGCATCGTCGAGCCGCAAAAAAAAACGTCTCTGCAGCAGATAACGCAGTCTTAAAATAACACCGCTTCTTCGTACCAGTACATATAATACACGCACACAAGCTCATGTAGCCTTATCTATCAGTTCTAGCTGACACAGTGAAACGTCAGAGGCAACTGCTGCAGTCCCTTCGATAGTGTAGACATTTATACATGACACACACACATATACATGGCGTCTTCATCCGATGAATCTAGAGCCGCAGCCAGTCTTTAATCTCTCGAGTAATTCTTCCTTTTTCTCGGAACTGTGTCTCCCGGGGTAAAAATCCAATGTTTGAGCGAGGGATTAGGCGCGTCTTTGTGTCCGGTTTCGTTCCGTAATGAACCGCCCGAAGTGCACGTCTGCATGTGTAGAGGATATTAAGAGGAAGAGAATTCTTTGATACGACGGGGAGTACGTGGGCGGATTTTCAGATTCAGCGAGTTTAGGAGGTTGTGCTATACTGATTGCGCCATCTTGCGACTATAGTCTTGACTTGAAATTGAACTGTCTCCGCATAAGACAACGTGTACACAAACTCTCTTCAAAAAAGCAACGAACGTCAGTCGACATTTCCAATTCGTCGATCCGATCCAACCAACACAACCGCGTTATTGTCTCGCTGACAGGTGAGAGCTCAGGCGCAGACGTAATTAACGGCCGCCACCGTCGCCGCCGTCGCGAGGTCGTTGCCATCACTTCGTGAACGGGCGAGAGAGCCGTCGTCGCACAGGCTCGTCATCGCGGGGGTGCGTTAATAGGCTTCGATCAGCCGCGAGAACTTAACCGGATGAGGAAAACGGAGGCTTGCGCGCTCGGGATTATCCGGAAAGGGAGAAACTATATAGAGAGCTGTGCGTATATGCGACGATGCCTCTGCTTTGAAATGCTCTTCCAAGCTTTGTAGGATTAGCTGATAAGAATGTATGCAGTCGCGGTTAGTGTTTATATTACAGATGCCTTAGTGTTGGTTTTAATTTTCGAGCTTTATTGCCGAGCTTGCGAGAGCATTATAACTTTTGTAGGTCTGGTTCACAGTCGTATACAAATGTTCTTTAATTAATTTCATTTCTGAAAAGCAACGCGCTCAACACGACCGACGAAAATTAATCTACAAAAAGCACAAACACGCCGGGCTAAAAGCTCCGGAAAAGCTTCCGCAGCTTGTCTTGGCAGGCCGATCTCTCAACGGCGACAACGTCATATATACACGCGCAGCTCCGACCTCCTCGGTAAAGACACGGGCGCTATGCTACTCGTGCCGCCGCGCGCGTTTATTAAAACTAATTACGAGGCGAATATAATCAAAGTCGCTCGACGACTTCCGGCCTCCGCTATACAGCCGCGTGAGACAGCTTATAATTACCATCACAGCCCACCCGGAAGGGGAGAAGGAAACGCTCTTTATCCCGTGTACCGCTGAGGTTCATGTGTAGATATATGTATGTACATCGTGCACATTTGAGGGTCTTCCACGACACGCAGGAACGACGATAAAAATGAGGCGACATTTTTTTTTTTTACATAGTTTAGACTTTGATATTTCGCAGTGGACGAAGCATGGGAGAGAGAGAGTCTTTAGCAACGAGGAATTTTTTAATTACTCGCGAGCGTATGTATCGGCATCAGCGATCTTTTGATAAGCTTTTTAGCATTTTTGTGTGTAGCTGACTCTCGCGCGTACTTATGAATATTCAATACGCAAAAATTAGCAAAATCTCCCGGGCGAGGGCTCTCACAGCCCTTTTTCTTTCGAAAATGATTTTTGAGGAGGGGTACATCACAGGGAAAGAGAGATACACAGAGTCGCCTCGTGCTCGAAAGTTTGCTCGATTGTTCCGGCTAGTCTCGCGATCTCGTGTGCAGAGAGAGATCGATTTTGTCGTATATATAAGGGCTGAAGTTTCGTCGCTTTGTTTGGCGGGCTTTTGTCGATAGAGAGAGGGGGGATTATAATGCCTATATAGAACGACGAGCGCGTGTGCTGAGCCAGAAATTTCTGTCTCGATTCTCTTTCTCCCCCCCCCCCCCCCTCTGCGGAAACTCGTCGAGCACTTAATTGATTTCACATGGAAATTGCACATACGCGTGTGATTTTACGAAAAATTTACTATTCGATTGGAAGGAGATACGCAGAGTAGATGTGAGATATTATTTCATGAACTATTTCATTAAAAACGGAATACCGTAAGACACTCTCCGCGCTCTTTCTCAGCCATTAAAACATCCTCTATAACACCCGACGCCGAAAATTTCAATCTCCCGCGGAGTAAATTAAAAACGGCATTCTTGAGCTCTCTCCTCTCTCTCTCTCTCTCTCTCTCTCTCTCTCTCTCTCTCTCTCTCTCTCTCTCTCTCTCTCTCTCTCTTTCGAGTATTATATACGTGTCGCGCGAGAACGGCACAAATTGCGCGCGTAAAGCGCAATTAAAATAACTGCGAGAGACTGACGGACTGACTGACGGACGGGCGGCGGGCAATTGTGTGCCCGAGTCTTAAACAATTTAACAGTCGACATGTCATTTGTCATTCACGCGCAGCTCGCGCGAGATTAATGCAGTATATACAGAACTGAGACACACGAGTGCGCTACGGGCTTAACCAGCCGCTCGCGCGTCGATTTCGCGCATGTAACGGCCGCGGATAATTGTCTATGTTAATTGCGGAGATGTAATTTGCGCGTCTGTTCTTTCTGTTTCAGGTAAGCGCTCTATTCATCATTCGGTCGCGATGTCAGAGTATTGCCGGTGTGCGTTGGTGTGCTGATTTTTACGCCTCATTCGACGGTAAGGATTTCCTTAGGGTTATATATTTCATCATGTAGATGTTGATGTAACGAAATTATGCTGCATGTGACACTTATTCTCAGTACTATCGGAAGAGGTTCATTTCTTCTCGTATATGCATATTGAAGAAATTTTAGAGGTACGAATACTGTTGAAAATATTGCTATAGAGTTCAACAATACGTTATACTCTCGTTTACGTGTGTATATACATGACACAATAACATACGTATATCACAAAGAGTGATCGCTGTACGAGATTGTTATACGTGGAATATAAAGCAATGTATTGGATTTGAAACATTGTACTATTGCTTTATGTGTCGTCGCTCCCATCTCTCATACCATCACCGCATCTTAATGCAAAAGTCGACCACATAGCCAATCTATATTTATATTCTTAATGCTTCATTGCCACCTTCTGAAATGTAAAACTTACCATAGCATTGGTCGTGCCAACCCAAGAAAAATCCACAGCTCATCCATCCATTACCAGATAATATTGTATAACGATATTCAAGCGTGTGCAGAGTTCGCCTCGCACCGAATAAAATTTAATCGCCCTCTGCTTCATTAGAAAAAGTCCAGACTGCGCTAACGAGAGGCTAAAAAAGAGAGAACCACACTCGAGCCACATAAATTCGAAAAAATCAACTGCAATGCGCTCGTCCTGCCTTCCTCTCGGGGATCATGGAAAAGTCGTGTGTGGAAAATCGACGAGGAGGGCGAGACCATTTATAATTACGGAATTACGCAAATGCGCGCGTTCAAGTTTACGCGTGTGTTTTGCGAGGTGCTTAGTGCGAGCGAGGCTAAGTGCCTGAACGAGCTTGCGCCGTGTTAAACTGTGGAGAGAGAAACTGCGAATGCTTCGTTGCGTTTTGCTCTTTTTTGGTTAATTTTATTTCTTTATTAAAATTCGAGACGACGGAGGTTTCGAAGCGCAATGTTATATGTTAGAATAGAGGTACCCAGTGGTCGAGTGTTGACGTTGCCTGTGGGTAGAGAAATGTAAACAAATAATGGGACTCGAACGATGTGACCGGAATCGATGTACCGATGATTATACATTTGATAATATTTCGCACAATACACGTCGATGAGATCGTATGTTTACGTATGATTTCGTAATTTGCCTCTTAATTGCGCTTGACATTAAAAGAGTTTTTGAAATGAACCTTTACTACGACTAGCGTGGATAATGCGAAAATCGTGTTTATATTTATCTGTAAAAAATTATTTAACTACCGATAAGTGGCTTTAATGGTCATTTACTAGTCCACTTATCCTTATTAGATGAGATTCTATATTTATGTTTACTGCGAGCGCGTCTGATATAAAGGCAAATTTTATTTATAGAACGAAAGTAAATATTAAATTGGATGAATTATATACACTTGATTGAAGATTATTTTCGTATCGTTCTTTAATTTTTCCAAGTTACGTAAGATTATAAATAGTCACTTTAACGTATCGGCATTGATTTGTAACGCTATTACTTGGGTATGTTTTGTAAATAAATGAATGTAAACGTGTGATTAAAGTTCATAACTTTTATTATAAATTTTCACAGTTTAACATCAATCATTTCCTTATATTTATAAAGTTAAGATTATTTTCCTATATTGTGCAGATCGTTGATTTCTTGAATCATTTCTTCTTTCCAAAATTCGTATGCTTTCATTTGTGAAATTGGACAAATTTTGTAAATACGTATATGTATAATGGTTAGCCGTACACAATGTAGAAAAAACTTATTCAAATATATACTTCTAAAGTGATTACGCATTTATTTGTAGAACAATTTTATGTATTTTAGCGAATTGATATTTGGTAATAGTTACAATATTTATTTTATTAATACTCTTCTCTCAATGTGGACAATAATGAGCTTCCAGTTGAAGCCATATCCCACTCGCGGTTGTTCCGTTGTAAACATGATGAACGTCGGTGTTTAGTACTGTCGAATCAAGTGATGCAAGTAAAACAAGAACAGCTGCCGCATCACCTTTCTTCCATTCTACGTACTCATTATATGCTGTTACCATATTTGGTGTCACCTTTTTACTGTGGATGTAACCGTCTAGATCTAAGGCTTTCAAAACAGTCAAAACGCAGAATCTCCACTGATAGAAGTCGACATTTTTGTCCAATTTAGTGAGCTCCCGGCCCCACATCGGATAGAATTCCATAACTGATGTCATTGTATTATTGTTACTTAAAAATGCTAAATAAGTTTACTAAGAATAATAACTCAACGGTTGCGCAGACTACAGACTGATGAAAACCGTTCGAATCAAACTTATGATATTTAGGTATAGATGTTCACTCTACGACGTTCGCTTGTTAACTTAATGTACTAGAATTGTCGCAGGCGCTCAAGGTATCGCACTTGCAATATAGATCATCTGCGCATGCGCATAACGGCGTGGTATGGGAGGGGTAGAAGTATACCTGAGGCCCATGTACTTAGACGGTTATTACATCAAAACATTAAGTTAGAGTACAACTAAGATACAGTAAACTGACTGTTGGAATAAAGAAATATAACTTGACGGCATATAATAAATTCGAGGTTTCTGATCGTTACTGATTTTTGTTTCGAATAGAAAGAACGGTATTTTTAATTTGTACGAGTATCGTCGGTAAGAAAGATCGAATCGTCAAACCGTTGAAAACTTTGACAAATAGAACAAATGAGACAGACACTCTGATCTCGTCCATCATCATGGATTTCACGTACTTTTATTTTTCTTCTAGGCATACTCATTAATATTACATAAGAATACATTTAACTGATGAAAATGCTATAGAAATATTAATTCTGATCAACACAACATGTTGGTCTTGTAAACATGTTTGTATATACGCCGTAATTTTGTTCGAGGAATAATCCATAAATATCAAACTGTCATTTAGTTATAAATGCCAAACTTATTCCCAAACATCAACATAACAGCCATTCAAAACCTCTGCCAATCGATGAATGACCACTTCACATCCCGTGTCCGAGTGTCCAGCGCCATTTTCCCCCAACTCGTACAACCAGACGTACACGTCCGTATCGTCGTCGCCGCGCTAGGCGATCCTTCACTCAAAGCTCTTATACGGCGCATCTTCCCCGCGTCGCGATGCACCTGACGACTTTTTAAAACGTTTCCGCGGCAGCGCGTCGTTAATCATTCTTGTTTTTCCCGGCCGGAAGCAACCAGCCAACCCGAGCAGTGACCCCCTCAGGCTCTGTGTATGCGCGTCTGGCTTGGCGTTGCAAGTAGGCGTTCCGAGGGTGCACGATGTCGAAGAAAGCGCGAAAAACACGAGGGGGGCTGACGCGAGGGCGTGGAAAAAGGTAAACAAGCTGGAGAAAAGTTACGGCGGCGCGGTGAGAGAGATACTTTTTTTTTGTCTATTAGGAATTTTGTGGACTTTGATTTTGATGCGTTTTTTATCGTTCAGTTTTTAGAGCATTGCTGCCTAGAATATCGATGACGATTATTTGGTGATGAGGTTGCGAGAGTATGGATTTTTTTTTTGACAGCACGTTACCAACCCGTACGCCTTTTGCACAATCTTTGCAAATGAATTAATCCAGTAGCTCGTTAGGCTATTTTCGCACTTTCTAATGGATCAGAATGCGTTGCAAAAGCCCATCTGGCGTGTAAAAATTAATTGATAAAGTAATACGCGAGAATGATGAAATAATCAATGAAAAATGACCATCGACAAACTGTATTTATAGTCAGTTAATTCATGTCAGCTGCAAGCGAGAGTATCGGCTAGTTTGCTCCTGCGTTATTAACGCATAGAAGCTTGGTTATATGTATATTTTTTCAATCGCGCATGCATTTTTACGAAATCGCTTGGACTCCTAATTACTAGGCACAATTACTGCGGGTATCAAGTCTCTGAATTATACTTTAAAAATAACCTTTTTTCCCCTACAAAGTTTGCAAATTATGCTCGGGAAATAATCACATTTCACAATAGAGCTCGACGAAAAGATATTCGACGATAAATACGTCGGTCTTCACCTTCATATGATTCACTCTTTCTCGCATACATATACATGCGCGCGCAAGAGAAGACTGCTTTTCTTTCTCACCGCGTCGTTCACTTACTTCCGCGATAATGACTTTCGGAGTGTACCCGGGATTTATTGGCCTTTGAAAGTTCGAGGGTCGGCGCTCGATTTGACAGGTGGTAATTTAATCCTACGGCGCAAGCTTGGAATGAGAGAAGCTCATCGTCGAGTTTTTCAATTAGCGATTTTATTTTTATGATTTATTTTTCTTCTGGGTTTTCCATTCATTTGTATTCCATTGTCGCGAGACACATTGAATTAGCATCGATAGTGACCACGTCGGGCACTTGCTCTGATTGTCGATGTTGAATAATTGCAAAATTTCGAACACGCATACACCCACTTTTCTGATTAACGTTATAATAATACAAGGCTTGATTTGCCACGCTTGACAAGTCGAAGTATAAGGGGTCTGCATTTTTTGCTGTTGACGCGGAATAAATTGTATACGTTTAATCGATACGCGCACGCCCAAGCCTGAAAATAATATAATAAGATACACTAGATACCGTTTTCTCGCTGGCAACCGGCAGGTCGTTACCTAATTAACCGGAAAGGCAAAAACTCGGCCAGACTGAAAGAGGCGCGGGAAAAAAGCCTGGAAGGAATTGGCCCTATTAAAGTCAGTCGAGCGACTCTCTCGCGGCAATGGAGACAAACCGTCACTTTTGATGAGAGAGAAAGTCAGCTAAAAGCTTTCCTCTCTCGCCGGCTAACTCGGAAAAAGACGACGCATTAGCTTTTATTTACCTACTACCTACACGTCGGAGCGTAACCTTATATTAAGACGCTTAGCTGTCAGTTCGTTGTATCTTCATCTATTATACCGTGAACTGCTTTTAATAACCATTTATTATATTGAAACGTTTGTTTTTATCCATACACTATACTAATTGCCGGCTCGCGAGGTGACAATTCAATTCTTCACAAAAAGGCCTATAATTGAATGGGCAAAAAGTCCGTTTGGCAACATCGACAAAAGTAGTCGACACAATTTACCCTTCCAAACATCATCGGAAGTACTCTCTGAAAATCACGTTGCCATGATCAGCAGCCAGTTTCGCTTGCATATAAAAACTTTCGGATTCAATTATCCAGCGCTTGCGCGGGGCCGGTGCAATAAATTCAGCCTGCACTGGCAGCTCCGAGTAACGAGCTTTCGAGTTGGCGCGATGCATTAATTAATCGCCATTGCGAATCACGCTGCTGGCAAGCAGCGAAGCAGCACAAACTGCTGCTGCTGCTGCTAGGCTATTTGCACTGCTGCGACGTTTCACCAATACGTATATATATAGCGGGATGAAGCTAAGGTGAATCCTTTATCTGAAAAAAATCATTTAACTATGCCGATGAGTATCTTTGACGGTAATTGATCGTATTTGGGGATTTTCTAATTACGTTTAGTGTCAAATTTTATGTATACGGATACGCTCTTGCTTGCGTTAAGTCACGTAACGCTACACACACAAAAGTTAGCCCTGCACGCATGTGTATATGTAATATAGTACATATACATGTATACATTTAACACGTGGCTTGGAGCTCGACGAGCCTGACGCCCCCTGGGACTAGCTTGAGACTCAACAATCTTATAGTTATCGTCCTACTTGTCACGTAAAATTACGGTAATTTTTACCGTGACAATTTCTCATATGCTGTGCAGATACGCACTCGCGTTAATTAATCGCGACTGCGAATCACGCTGGCAAGCAGCAGCGCAACACAAACTGCTGCTTCTAGGCTATTTGCACTGGTACTTCGATGTTTCGCCAATATATATATATATATAGAAGGATAAAGCTCAGGCGAATCCTTGAGGACCTCGAATAACATCGTTGTCGTCGTCTTCCTGGTCGTACAGTCTCTTTTGATTGATCAAGGGTCCACCGATTGCTTCTCTCTCTCTCTTTCTCTCTCTCTCTCTCTCTCTCTCTTCACCGGCTGTACTAGCTGGACGATATTTACCTTGTCCAACAAGCGCAGTCTGTGCTGCTGTTCTTCCTCGTCCCCTATATGCCTGGATCGAGGGAAAACACCCGATCGCTGCTGTCGCTGCTGGTATACTCAGGCCACTTGTTTCGGCGTCCCGCTGCTTGACATCGGCACTTTATTGTTTTAAGCTCGTGAAAACATGTCGGGGAGAGGAGGATGGGACGGCTGCTGATGGTTTTGTACGCCACCTTTCAAGGATTATAGATTGGAAAAGAAAGCTTCGACTATTATGATAATACATTGCTGGAAGATTTGAATTTTGTGGCTGACCACGAATGCAAATCTATATGCATATTGGATGCGTTTTCGCATAGGGAGAAAGCTACATCGTTAAATCTTCTAATTTGTCGTTAGGGGATAACCGTAATTTATTCATTCGTCGAGTAGCGTATTAGCTCTTCCGCGCGCTAGTTTGCTGCAATTATGTAATGCTGTATATTGCGGCAAAGTTTTCATATAACTCGATAATGCAATATTTTCTTCTGCAGCTGTGTTGATAATTGAAGAAAGTTAGGAATAGACCAGAACTTTACATAGAGCTATTTGTAAATGAGCGCAAACTCGCTCTTGAACTATTCTCAGTTGATGCTATAGCCGAGTAGTATACGTACATGCGTAAAGTTCATTTTTTCTTCATTCGAATATGGAATCAGACACCAAGACCACCACCGGCACACAATTCTGTCAAACTAAAACCACACCCTCCATAATGAAAAACAGAGCTCCGTCAATATCCCGTTCGAACTTTTCTCGCTTCGGACACACCCCCAGTCAATTCGCAGCGCGTTACACAACGTTTGGTTTTGCATCAGCTGTATAGGTTCTCGCGCGACACGAGTGCCCGAGGAAAAAAAGCGTCAACTTTTTCATTAAATTACCGGCCGATTAACGTAATTTCTTCCGCCAAGTTATAATAAAAGCTTCTCAGCACATCAACGGCTTAATCCCCTTATAGTACGCGCGAGAGTCGTCGCCACCGCCGCCGCGTAAAAGAAAAAAGAAAATCCCTCCAGCGGAACTTTCAGCGCCATTCATCAAGAAACTTCCCTGTAGTATAGTAAATAAAAATAGAGGAGGGAAAAAAATACTGGATATGGATTTTCAATTCGTCGATTCTACACGGGGCGCGGAAATATTTCCGGCTCTCCCTGGGATTCCCCGCGTGCCTCTCGGCGGCGGCCGCGTGTAAACCGGCTGTGCAGTCCTTATACAACAAAGTATAACAGAGAGATAGAGAGGGAAAAAGAGAGAGAGAGAGAGAGTCGGAGAGAGAGAGAAAGAGAACCAGCAGCCTCCGCCTACGGGGACCTCAGACGAGAGCATCGATCTGGGCGTCGCCCTCAAGATACCCCTTGCGCCATAGCGTCCCTGCAGCAGCACTGGTCCTCTCTCTCGCTCTCTTGCTCGCGCCCTTCTACGGTATAGTCTCCCTTCTACTGCCTCCCCTTTTCTCCCTTCGTTCGCAGCCGACGCTACCCCTACTACCAGCACCGGTTCTCCCTTTTCCCTTCGCATGTGTGTGTGTGCGCGCGCGTGTGTACGTGCTCACGGTCGCTGCGCGCGTATACGTTGTGTGCCGTCGATGCGCTACTGCGCGCGCTTCCGTATAAGCGCGTGGAATATTTTCGCCTGATGATGGAGGGATTTGAGATGGAAAGGGCTGTTTCCGTTTTTGTTCGCCGGGAATTTTTCCCCGCCGGTTTTCCACTCGTGAGAATATATTCGAGAGCATCGAAATACTGATCCATCGAAAAGTTTTGTACAATTCAGTGTATACGTCGCGGTAAAACAAGCACGCCGACAAAGCACGAACATCAGTATCCCATCAGCACGAAAAGCTTCCAACGTATATACCGAAATTCTCGAAAAAGTCACGGTTTGCCTATGCATCATTGCAGGGCCATTACTATTCTCTGCAGCGCTCGCGCGTACTATCTGTTCCCTCCGCATCATCATCCCTTCTCCCCCCCCTCCCTTCTCTCTCCCGGGCTGCTGCTGCTGCTCCGAGCCCTTCGATCGTGGCGCCCTCTGGCCACGTCCTCGCCCTTCATCCTCCGTATCCCTTCTCCTGTCCCTTGGCCTTTCGCAAGGACGGCTACGCTGCTGCACTGGGAAATGCGCGAGGAGCTTTTCGTGTTTTTGCTTCGTGGGATTGGATTAATTTTATACCGAGGACGTTCGGTTTTTTGTTTCTATCGCCAAATCCGATTGAGCTTTACAGCTTTCCTTCGATAAACACCGTGTTTTCCAAAATCCCTAACGAAGCCCTTACACACAAACTCGCAGCTTCTCTTTCTCCCCGATTGCTGGCAAACACACGATGTTCTCGAACAACTACTCCACTCCGGCGTGTCTGGAGAACTCTCTCGCGAATTAAAGAGAACGACGGCATTGTGCTTCTCAGCGGCGTTAGAGAAATGTCCATATACCTATATACAGGAGGAAAGCAGGAAGGAAGAAGGGACGCCGCTGCCAGAATCTCTCTCTCTCGCGACATTGCTCGTGATTACCAGCGCCACGAGCAGCTCGAGATTACGCGGCCGCGCGTGTATGCGCTCTTGCTGGGTTTCAAACGATCGGGCCGATGCCGTGTGAATGGGAGAAGTTTTCTTTCGGCTGTAAACGATAGTCGCGTTTGATAATAGTTTTGCGAACTTTTTAACGGGCCGACGATGATCAGCGAATTCCCGCAAAGATTCGACAACGGTATTCTCAGGACCACAAGGTGTGTCCCTCCACATCCCAAAACGTTCGGTTGCAGCCGAGGCCAAGAGTCGATACCCCTTTTGACTCTGCGCGCGGAGACGGTGTTAATTGGAGATACGTTATTACCATCACGGGGAAGACTATATCGCGCGGCGCGAGCCTCTTTGAGTAGTACATATAGCCCAAGACGAGACGACGGGTAGTCCTTCTCGTTAGGACAAGATCGATCGCTGATTCCCAGCGGCTGCCGAGAGAGAGCCGCTGCAGCCGAGGATTACGGGAGATTAAGCGATCGCTGACAAAAGGAACTGACGACGGCGTGTGCTGGAATTGAACGGGTTGCGGTGTGGCATGAGCTTATGGCTGTCTTAAAATTTATCTTGCCCTTGGAAATGAAGGTGGATTTTTTACGCGATATGATGCGTATTTCTGCGCGACACCGGCCAACTTCTTTGCTTTGAATAATGAAAAGCGTTTCTATTGTCGTATAAGCGACTAATCGATCTGAATCAATCATTCACTCGCCTCAATTTTAAGCATGTAGAGCCTTGCCTATACAATGTCGCAGACCTCCTTACTATATATACGTCTCATCGGCCGCGGGCAATTACTCAACAACCTTCAATTATATCAATATAACGACGCTTTTCTTCGAAGTCAGCCATCAAGATACACCTATCAATTAACAATAACAAGTATATACAACAACAATGGGTCATTTTCACAATACCACATGACCCCGGCCCTACATCACTCTGTCAAAAGCCCATCTCCAGGAGCAACACGCACACGTACACACACGTAAACCGGATTACCTCATCTTCGGCACGGTTTGTATTATACGTATGTATACACATATAACTCGCTCGCGCGTCTCTCAAAGGTAGGTGACGCTGTCACGGAACAGTCCCGAACACCTGTTACTGTTCGCGTGAGCGACGTCAGCCACGTATATACATACGTATCACCGGCATAATGTACACTTAGCCCCGATTTCATTTTTCAGCTATAAACGACTCTCTTTTACGATGAAGAATATCTCGCGAAACAAAGACCCCCGAAATCTCTCCGAGCTACACTCTCGACCGCAGCAACAAAAGCAGATGCGCAATCAAAACGCAATTTGCCCTGCCTCTCCCGCATACAGCGGCCACCGCCGTCGCGCCAAGGCTGCGCTTCGAATAATCGCGTTACACGCGCCACGCGCACGCGAATTCAATATTCATCTAGTATAGACCTCGACCACCACCGCTACGCATTATTATTATTATTATTATTATACAATCGCGTTTCGCCCTTCCCGCCGAAAACAATTTGCGCTCGTGTCCGTCGCTCTGGTGTATACAGACACACACACGTGTCTGTGGGTGTGTGCGTGTGTGTGTGTGGGGCTGTGTAAAAAGCCATGACGTGGCCCGATACAATATGGTATATAGTCGACGGAACTTCTCCCATTATCCTTGCTCTTTCATAAAGTTTATATGTACGAGACTACTGGGGATCATTAGCGCCTTCTTGGCGATTTATCCGGGATAATTTTGACGCGTATGATGGATTTCCATTGTTCGCCGGGTGATAAGTCGGTCGTATATAATTCTTCGATAGATCGATTAATCGTCCGCGAGCGCTTTGTTTATAGTATTTCTCACATACATTACACCGACCGCTAGACCGCACGACAATTTACTGGAAATCGCACTTGTTTACCTCGGGAGAATTCCCGAGCAAATATTTACCAACACACCGCGGAGTATATATATATATATATATATATATATCTACCGATAGAGCGAGTCGCGAGAGAGAGAGAGAAAACTCGAATATAAACCATATGACTTCGTACATACACGGGCTCATTAAAATATTTTTCACGGGAGCAACTATAGCCAAGAGCGAATACAACGCAGGGCCCATAACAACGCAACAACAATTTTTTGTCCCGTCCGCGCTCGTAAAAATCCGCGACTTGTATAGTCGTGTCCGCCGCGCTTTAGTGCCAATATTTCCCGGCTACTAATTGCCCCGCGGGAGAATCATAAGTTGCCGCCGTCGCGTTCGCCAAATAACGACCGGCTCAAGGGGCTTATAATAACCGATCATCGCTCTGATGCATTCCGGAGATTCCACTCGACTGCCCACATATCCCCGCTCGTCTCTCTTTTCGCGCGAGCCATCGATCTCGGCGTGACAATATATTATGCGCACACTTGAAAATAGATCAGTCTTCGCTCTCTATATCTATATAAACTCGTAGCGCAACGCGTATTACTCGCGCATATCAGTCGAGAGCCTGCTGTAAACACCGCGTGCCGCTCATTCCTCCGACACTTTTTTCCCGCTTTTTTGTCGCGACAAGTTAACCGCGTTTATAACAACGCCGCGGCGAAGCTTCCATATAACAGAGAGAAACCGTGGCGCTCGCGTCGTAAAATTCGAAACGGGCGCGCCAATGCGTGTATATACGCTATGGTATATATATATACACACACACACGTGCTGTCGCGCCTCTAAGAAAGTTTCCGGCCTTTTTCCACTTGCTGCGAAAAAAAGGGAGAAGTGGCTGAGTTTTACGACGGCGGCGGCCGGACGGATAATTTAGTTGTTAAATTGCAAAACAGTTTGTTTACTGCCCGGCGCACGAGCGCTCGCGCGCGCGCTCGCAAAGTAATAGAGGGCTTCGTATGTATATTCGTTTAATTATGCGCAATTTGGGAATGGGAATTTTCGTTGCCTTTGTGTCAAAGGAATGCGCCGGCTCATGCAGTCGCGTGCTGGAATTTTTCTTTTTTGCTTTGCCTCGCGTGATAACTAATGGCGAACAAACAACGTTGAGGAATCTTCGTTTGCTCTTTTGAAAGAAGAAAAAGTTATACTCATCGCAAACATCAACAAAGTTCACAAAAAAATAAAGGGTAGGCCAACAAATCCCCGGCAAATCCTATGCAAATGTCCACGCATCAACGACGAAGGTAAACACAAACACAGGCGAGTGTGTGTGTATATATCCTTAATAACAACAACACCTCGCTGTGTCCTGAAAAAGCAGAATCCGCCCCCCTCCCCGACACCCTCGGTTAATAATACTTTGGCGCGCGCGAAAATTCACACCGACACGTCGGATTCCCCGCCATAAAGCATACTTATCGCGCTCGCCACGGGCTTTCTCGTTTTTCCTTCTCTTCAGGTGCGGGGCGAGTGTATCTCTCGCTCCTCAGCCGTAGTAAATATTACCATAACAAGAGGAGCGAGTCTCCGCAAGAAGTAGATACTACGACGCTCTTGAGGGCACGAGTCCGCGAGATAAAAATGCGTATGGTATATATACACGCTCCACTCGCTGGCAAAAAGTGTCATCGCGCGAGAGCTGCGGTACATATATAGTGTCGTCGTCTGACTGGAGTGGAAGACCTTTAATATGTAGTGTATACGCGACGCTTGGAATAAAGTTTGTTTCTTTGTTTAGTAGATCTACGATAGTAGCAGTTCACTGCGAAATCAGTCTCAAAAGGAATGATAGACCTTTTTTTTCTTCGTCTCCCTCGTCCTCGAGCTTCGATCGATGCCCGAATCTCTCCCGTACTGTCGCATTAGTCCCTGTGTTTAATTAAATAAAAACGCCGCTGGCGTAAGAAAACTCTCGCGTCGGAAGAAGCAAGGGGAGCGAGAAAAATGCCCGAAGAAGAAGAAGAAGAAGAAAAAGACGGGGACTCACTCGCGCTGCAAGGAATCTTTACGGCGATCTTGATCTTGATTCGTCCTCGGACGAATTAGTCCCCTCTCGGAATGAATGGAGAGAGCGAGCGCCAGGTGGTCGATAAAGCGCCCGAACAAGAAGACGATGCGTATGTGTGTGTGTCTGTGTACGCGTTACATATGTACAGGCCAGAGAAGATAGGAGGGTGAGTCAAGCGAGAGAGAGAAACGAAATCATCGATTGGCCGTTCCGGTACGCTCGCGCGCGAAACGAGCGCCCGGGGAGAACACGTGGCTCTGATGCTTTTGAAGACGAGAGCGACGGTGGGGTTGTGGTGCGGGGAGAAAGAAGGAATTTTAGGGGTGCAGACTCTTTTTTGGGGGGAGACGTATCGTTGCGCTCGTCTCTTGCTTTTACTTTTTTACGAAAGTATTTTACTTTATTCCATATTCTTATATTCAATATTGAGGCTTATTTCGCTATAGACTGATTGTAAAATATACTACTGTTGTCATATAAACACAGCCAAAGAAATTACCATATACCATCTCAAAACACCTCATCCGCGTAATGTAACCTTTCGCAAACACCTCTCCGCCGCGCGCGAGCGCGCAAATAGCCCCCTGTAATCACACCCTCGGCAGCTCTCTCTCTCTCTCTCTCTCTCTCTCTCTCTCTCTCTCTCTCTCTCTCTCTCTCTCTCTCTCTCTCTCTCTCTCTCTCTCTCTCTCTCTCTCTCTCTCTCTCTCTCTCTCTCTCTCTCTCTCTCTCTCTCCTCTCTCTCTCTCTCTCTCTCTCTCTCTCTCTCTCTCTCTCTCTCTCTCTCTCTCTCTCTCTCTCTCTCTCTCTCTCTCTCTCTCTCTCTCTCTCTCTCTCTCTCTCTCTCTCTCTCTCTCTCTCTCTCTCTCTCTCTCTCTCTCTCTCTCTCTCTCTCTCTGGGTATACATCGATAACCCAATCGAATTGACACCGCAAGGCTATATATATATATTCCTATCCTCCATTACGATCCACCTTTTCTCCCAGTGGTGTATACGTCTAGGGAACATATCAGAAAACTCTGCTGTATACAGTCATCGTGATTTATCGCATTTGCATGCGGCAGCAGCAGCAGCAGCAGCAGAGAGACGTTGTGAAAGACGCGCGAAAGACAAATATGCGCATTGGAGAGAAAGAGAGAGAGAGAAAACAGGTGATTACGGCACGAGCGTTTCATTGCCTGTAAACTTTAATGCCGGTGATTCTTAACGACGAGCTGCCGCCGTTGCTGCTGCTGCTGCTTCTTCTTCTAGTTATTTTACGGGCGAATCATAAAGGAATTCGAAAGCTGCGCTTGTTCTTGGGTTTATCGGTGCGCGGCGATTTTTTGTTTCCGAGGGAGATACATCGCGGAATGTGGAATAAGCTTTGCCGCTGTCAGCGCGCGCACTATTAGAAAATAACGATTTTCCGCTAATAGCAATAATAACGCGCGCGCTCGTGTGTTTGTGTGTATATAGAAAGGAAGGACGCGATCGCGTAGAATTACATGAATTTTTCCAGCACAATAACGCAACAGGTATAATTTTGTAATCCCCGCAGCAGCAGCAGCTTTCCAATCCCGCTCTCGCGTAAGAAAATAATTAAATAAACAAAAAAAGCCACGAGAGTATTCTCAAGATAAGCCATCATCTCTCTCTCTCTCTCTCTCTCTCTCTCTCTCTCTCTCTCTCTCTCTCTCTCTCTCCCTTTCTCGTCGACCATAGTCCACACACATATACACACGGCGATTACAATCGCTATTTACCTACATTCCTCTTACGTACCCAGTCGTAATACACTGGTATATCTCTCAAAAGCAACAGGCATATATATACACATCTGCAGCGGCAACAAAAAGCACTATCTCTTAATTATCATCCAGCGTATATATGATTATCATCAACCGTACAGCGTCTCTCTCCTTCGCGCAGCATCGAAAGTACATAGACGCACATACGAGGCAGCGGCAATCCTAATCACGCTCTCGTACAATTAATACTGCCGCAACTGTGCAGTGTTTCCATCGAAAATTCCTTCCGTGGCTATATAACGAGCGACCCACCGCCGCGCGTCCAAAGGGTCTATATACAGAGATAGAGGCAAGCGGCGTGTGTACGTTCGAGTACAGACGGGTATATAAGCCCCGGATCCCAGAAATCCGGGCGAATCAGCATAGTAATAACCCAGCATTACGCGGCTCTCGTCATGTGATCTATCTCGCGCGTGGCCGCCCTGAGAAATCTTTCGTTGTGTACGCGCGCGCGTGTGTGTGTGTGTCTACGGAGTGTTTTGCGCGAGGATATGAACGCGATTGTCGGTAGCGTTGATATTTCCGCTGGACTCTGTTTGATAAGCCTCGTTTGAACAGCAGTTATGAGATTTCAATGGTCCGACGATTCGGCGTTGATGTTTCCCTCACAACACAAGTTAATTTCTCCCCTGCAATTTCTCAACGCCCCCGAGCATTCTAAACAAACCCGCGCTCATAAGATCCAATTAACCAGAGCAACAAACCTGCTTTCTCTCTCTCTCTCAAGCTACAACCGCGGAAACACCGCCGAATAATACAAACGCCGAGAGGAATTTCCCTCAGGAGTCAGCCGAGTACGTACTGCCTGGAAAAAAAGCCAAGCGAAAAATCTGCTACGTACGCGACTTGGAAAGGAAAAATACCCCGTGAGAGAGAGAGAGAGAGATAGGAATAACGCGTGTGCGTGTATATTCTGCACGGGATCGCGCGACGAGTCTTAACGATCTAACCCGGTGGGAGCAACTGGTGGCACATCGCACACGAGACGTCACCTTCGCATCGATTTGACTGTTGCAACGGGAGGCGATTCGACGCGCGTGTGAATTATCTATACACATCAGCCGAGAAAAATCCACGCGACGAAAGTAACATCGATGGACTCATCACGGCTCTGTATAATGACGGCTAGAGTCGGGCAGGTTCGAATTATAGGCTTGAAAAATAATACCGTTATGTTTGACTATCGTGGAACGTGGAGAGGTAGAGGTAATGAACGGAGAGATCTAACGGGCTTTAATTGCGATTAATTTATTGCTAATCCATCGGAGCACTGCTTGATCTTCGGCAATTACTTTACCGGACGGCGGTGGCACACGACGAGCCTTTGTGTGACCAGTCGTTAACTGGGCGACAAGTGTTTCACGGCTGCGATTGATTGCTACCGAGAGAGTGAGAGCGGTATTTAGCGGCTTTTCGGCTTTGTACTGTGTGTGACGTTTGGTCATTACGTTAAGCTACGTCAACTGTAATTATTCCGACGTCTCTGTGTCTGCAATGGTTATAACTGCCGTGAATCGTTTATACCATACACACACTCCGCGTATCAGCTGAAATCCAGAACAGAAACTTCCCATCCATTGCAATTCGATATATATATATATATATATGTATATCCCCGAGATTCGCAACAGAAACTAACAACTTCTTCTTCGCAGCTGTGGCTTTCAGCGAAACTTAAAATTAATTAGCGTGCAATATCTGCTGGCTGCATCGACGATCGGCCAATTCCTCCCCCCTTCCTTTTGGCGGCCGCTCGCGAAATCCAGGGAGAAACAATGGAGAGAGAGAGAGAGGAGAGCTGAAGAAGTTCGCGGCGGCGGGAAAGCTCGAATTCGTAAACCGCCGGCTAATTTATCGAGGCGAGAAGCAGCCGCGGGCTGCGCGATGCCGTCCGTCTCGAGTTCTAACGAGCGTTCCGATAAACTTGCGGTGGTATCTTCGTGCCGTGGGGATGAATCGAGCGGTTCTTACATTCTGCGCTAAGAGTTAGAGACACCTTGTTAATCAAGCGCGAATACGTGCACGCTCGGGGCATATGCAGCAATTTTTTATTCGTGTTCCCATACTATTGACGAAATCACACGAACATCACGCGTATATAAATTCATTCCTCTGATACTCGTCTCTTTGCATTCCTCCTACGCACATATCCTCGGCGCAAATTGAGCAAAAATCCCCTGAGCTCCAAGCTCGCGCATTATATATCTCAGCGCGTGATGTAAGTCGATTGTAAGTCGATGCTAATGGCTTCCGCGATCGGCGCGTGCCGCCGCTGTAATTGCTCCCGGCGCGCGTGAATATCCCGCAAGACGAAGATTTTTTTTGGCTCGTGTATATGTTACACACGCGCGCGCGTGTGTGTGTGTGTGTGTAAGAGAGATGCAAACCGGTTATTGGAGTGAAACGAAGCCGCGCCGATTCGGCCAGTGGTAGAGAGACTATTTAGTGCGACGACAAGCCGCTAATGGCCGATCCTCGTATAGTCTCATCCTCGTCTTCGAGAGAGCATATAGCGGGTAATGAGTATCGGAGATGCGCGCGTAGCGCTCGGACTTGCAATAATGGCGAACCTATCGACGATTTAAGGAGAGTATTAGGATATGTCGTCGTATTAAGAGGGGGTAGAACCGGTCCGGATTTTATGGAAATTGGAAATTTTAGTGTTATCGTGTTCGGCTTTGCCTCTAGCGAGTTATTATTTCGATTTATAATCGAATTACACGGTCCCTCTTTTTCCACCGCTGTGCTAATCCACATCGGAATTTGCATAATAAATCCAAGCTACTCGGGATCGACACTATATATACATACCTCGTAAAAGAGAAAACCTCGAGGGTCGTCGGTTCATTCAGCCACAGAGCTCGCGCCGGCGTGCCAGTAGCAGCTAATTTCGGCGCGCCATTGGCCGGCGCTGTCCCTAACGAGCCAATAAGCCGGTAATCCTAATTAACCAATGACCGAGAGAGAGAGAGAGAGAGAGAGAGAGAGAGAGAGAGAGAGTGGCCGACTGCATGCGTGCACTTGCCGCAAGATTCGCGCTGTAATCGAGTCTCCGCGCGTTTATTATTCCCGCAGTAACAGCGTCGGCGGTCGTTAATTGGGATTTCGATCTCTCGTCGATTTTTCTCGACGGCCTTCGATTATATATAGGGTTGTTTTCGTCGTTGGAGCAAGTTGCCCGCATTTCGCGCGAAGGTCTCGGAATTATGATTTTTTTCTCACTCGAATCTCGTCGCGACAGCTGATACTACCGGTTTTTATTGACGAAGCTCGTCGAGCGTATATAATACACAGAGGCTTTTCTCCTGTGTATATGCGGGAATCAATGAATATTCAGATATCGACGTGTAATTAATCGGTGTGCGTGCGAAATCCGGACTGGTTTTTCTCGTTCGGCGCTGTGTTTGCAATAATAACTTACGCGCGAGCGCGCGACGCGGAGTATGCAAATTCGTTCAATTATTATCCTTGGCTTTCAGTGCTACATATATATATATATACACACATCGGCGCAACAATGCCTCCCGTCTCAAGCGAAATTTCTCTATTTCCAGCCAATAAAAGCCCGCGAGCGAGCCAATCTCTCAAGGCAGACGAAAGAAGGAAAAAAAATTCCTCTAATCCTCGTTCTCTATCTGCGAGAAGAAAAAATATCACTCGTAGTAAGGTTACATCTGCAGCCGAGGTAAAGCTGCAGTTTTACGCGCGCTTTTACGGCCTCCGCGGCCCTTCTCACTCATCTCGTCATTGTTCCAGCAGCAGCGGCGACTCTAAGAAATTACCTTTTTCTTACCTCTCTATATAGTCGCGCACGTAGGTTACGAAGGTATATATATATATATATATATATATATATATATATATATATATATATATATATATATATATATATATATATATACGCACACGCAGGAGGTAATTCTGAAATGTCGTCAATGAAAAGCGATAGCCTTGCACTATCGAATGCCGCGCGTTTCCTCGTCGCGCTAAGCGTCCTGTGGGAGGCTTTAGCCAAATATACGCACAGGGATGATGTGTGCTGAAACGCGCACTGCTGCAAACATCGGCTACTGCATACACAGGAAAGAGAGAGTAAGAACGAAATTCCATAGTTGTAAAGCCGGCGCGCAATCGCGGACGCGCGAGTTTTGATGCGAGAACGCGGGAAAACAAATAGACGTAAATTAGACACGAGGCATGCGTGTGCCTGTATACACGGGAGAAATTATCTCTCGGGGGGTAAGTTTTGAATGTTTGATCGCTACGATTACCGTGTGCATCATCCTGCACCATTTACCCATCATCGTAATAGCAGCGATGAGATATGATCATCCATACCAAATTCGTAACCGACACACGTGTATCACCTAGTATACGTATATATATATATATATATATATATATACACACACACACATTACATAATCCCAAGAACGCATTATATATATAAGCTCGTGTCCAATTACACGGGTTATAAAGAAGAAATCCCGCGCGATCGTCGTCTCTGCATCAGCTCTCCTATATACGCATCGGCATCATAAAGCTCCAGCATGCAGCGAGCAGCCTTAGGTGCAGCAGCACCGACAGAGAGCAACTACGCAGCAAACAAAAGGGCGCCACTACGCAGTAGCTTCTGCCCGGGCCGCGTGTGATATTCACGGGAGGGCAGTAAAGCCTCGGGGATCGTAAAAGCGATATCGCACTCACACACACGTCGAGCTTTCCCTGGGATTCCCCACGTGTGTGTGTGTGTGTGTGTGTAGGACAGAGGTGAAGGCCTCCGGCCCGTTTTACGTGCAATCGCATAAAAGGGACAGTTCGTGCCGCGAGAGCTCCGAGATAAAACGACTGCGTGTAAGGGCCGCCGTGCACGTAGCTGCTGGTGGGAGGGAATCTCTCTCTCTCTCTTTCTCTCTCTCTCTCTCTCTCTCAACCCTTTTCATTTTCTTCCCGGTCTTTATTTCTTTCGCGATGCCGGAATGGCGCGAAATTTTTTTCACGATATATAGTAAGCTAGCTCCTAATTCGTCGGTGCTTAGTGCGCAACACAGTCTCATTGTCGCTCTGGCAAGTTTGCGCGCGAAGGATCATGATATTTTATGCATTTTCACTTTACGACGTTGTTTCAATTTGCTTCGGGAGTCGTAAAGCGCCGGCGCGCGCTGTGTGTGTGTCCCTTGGAGAAATCTCTCCTCAATCTCACGCGCGCGCCCACTAAGACTCGATTCCCTCTCTCGCCTAATGGGCGAATTAAATCGCGCTTCCTAAATGTTAGACGCCGTGCTGGGGAAAGAGAGAGAGAGAGAGAGAGAAACGTGATGCTCTTCTCACGCTCTGGCGAATTCATTAGGCTGTACGCAGGTTTTTCTTTTTTAATAATTCAGAAGTGCCTCGTGAAGAGTGTTTACTCATTGATGGAGGATGATCGCGTATACTCGTGGGTGAGAGCCCAAGGTAGTTTGGTGAGAGTCATTTGGGTGTTCTTGCAGCTGATGAATTCGCTGCGAGAAGGTAATCAATTGGTGTTCGAGAGCCTGAGATATTATGGGTATTGAGTTATTAATTTCGGGCTTTACCAGTAATTTTAAGCTTCTTATACTGATGGGATGCAAGTGCGAATGGTGGGTTAAGTTATTTTTTGTAAAATTAAAACTATCATACAATTTTGTTTTCTATCGATAGCAAAAATGTACAGATAGAAAAAAATACGAGGGCCAAAAGAAGCGTATAAAAATCATGACCACGCCTCGCGCGACGACTGCGCGACGAGCTCGCCCGCTGGGTACATAAATTTTTATTCCTCCGCCATCAATCGAGAAGAGACGACTCGACCCCCGCGACGACGAGCGTCGTCACCACTTCTTCCCCTCCTCTAATAGAAAATCATCGTCTTCGGATGAAATGCTCGAAGCTGCATCTCTCCAGAGCCGGAAGAGAAAAGGCAGCCCGCTTGTTTATGCCGTAAGCGCGAGTCGACCTCTCGGGCTGTAATATTTTTATACACTCTCATTTACGAGGTTATTTCATTTGGACCTTCTGCGTCGCGGTATGCTGCTTCGGCTGTAAAGCGCAAAGGGTGTGTTATTTACGATGCTGTGTGGGCTTGCTCTATTTTCCCTCTCTTTCGACTTCCTTGTTCGCTTATTATTTTCATGCGAATTTGAATATCATTGACATCTACCTAATGAGTTGTTTGAATAGCCATTACAAGCCCATCAAAAAACAAAAAAAAACTGCTATCGTTAAGCCGCCATTAGAAAAGGATAATAATCGAGACTTCGTTAAAGACGTTATATATACATACACACACAGACACAGCTTAGTTTCCACTACTGCAGCTATGCAGACGACGACAGTCTCCTGTGGGCACAAGCTTATAATACAATCTCCCTTCGGTCCCTGCGCGTCGATCATTCGTCCACTGCTGCTCACACGCATATGCACAGAAGCAGGAGCCATCAAAGTCCTCGTAAAAGGTGGATTGGCCGCCCGGGCGTCGTAACGACGAGAAGGACGCGCGGGAAATGGATTCCGCCTACGGGAGCTACGGCATTAAGGATGATTCGTAGGGACGAGAGGGAGCAGGCAAGGGTTGACGAGGAGACGCTCTGTGGAGATAAATGCGTGTGTTATTTTGACTCGGTTGGAAGTGACTTGAAAAAAATGAGAGCTTGCTTTGGAGACAGCGTAATATCAGTAGAACAGACCGGATGTGGTAGGACGGGTTTACAGTGTCGAGCGCGTTGTGCGAAAAGTGTAACAATGAAATATTATTAAGTAACGAATTTATTAAATTAATCTTAATGTAATATATGGTGAGTGCCAGTGTAAATTTGACACATTATATACTTTGCACCGTAAATGACAAAAACCTTATCACCATCATAACTGCAATTTTGACAGGAAAGCTCATAAAGCTATTGGTTAGACGACCACCATCACGGCGCATATCGTAGACGAGCGCGGGACAGGGAGCCCCAGCGCGATGTCAATATTTCACGGGAGCGTACAATTTCGTAAATGCGCATTTCACGCTGCTCTGCTTGCACCGCCGGGATTCGTTAATTATTACGCCAAACAATAACATGCCACTCCACCGCCGGGCTTTATATACACGTCCTGTGTATATTTTTGGTAATGCCGAATTCGATTGAAATTAAAATTTCATTGTGTACACAACGACGTCGCGGAATCATATAATTTCCGTTATTTTCGTCGCTGCCGTGTGTTAAAAATGACGTGAATAAATCATTCCTTCGTTGCCAATAATCACATTATTATCCTCGGCAATTTCCAACAAAAAAAAAATTATCCATTCGCATCGAACTAAAATCCAGTCCAACATCGAAATCTCGGATAAGGACCCCCGCGTGAAATAAAAAATCCATAAAAATCTACCGCCAAAGTATGCCGATACAGTATACACGCTCTGAAAGAATCACGTAGAGCCGACGCTATAAAACCAGCTCGGATCTAATTGAGACTATTCGTCCCTTGCTTTCTCGCTCAGCTCTCAACGGTATATAAGAAGACGAACGGCTGAGTGAGCCGCGTGCCCGTGGGAGGGCGAAATTTATCGTTTCTCGCGACAGCGGCCGCCGAAAATGAAGACGGAAGAGGAGCAGCAAGATCGAAAGGTGCGCGCGGGCGGCATGTATATATATATATGTACACGTACAGAGTCGCGGCGTTGATTAAAGGGAAAGCGAACGTTCGGCGAGAGTCCGCGTAGAGCTAATGCGCTGGAACGATGAAAAATTCGAATATCAAACGCAGTTACAGCGCATCTCAGATCTTCGGAGAAAATGTAACCACGTTAAAACACTTGGAGGTTACGGTATAAATCGCTATTAGCTCACTCGTCGACGTGTGCGGAGGGCTTATACACAGCAGAAGCAAGTTGCCGTCTCCCCTAGGAGAGAAAAAAATACCTCGTCGTCTGCTCTCAGCAGCCGATTCGCCGGAATGAATGCGAAACGAAATATACGCAGCAGCCAACCAGGCAAGCGACAATAACGGGACGACCTATTCCGCGCGCGCGCTCTCTTTACAGCAACTAATTATTTCGTTGGCTTTGTCAGCACTTCTTCTATCTCTAGAATTTTATATGTATGTGCGTATGTGCCGCGTAGCGATTTACTCATTTCAGGTAATTCTTTCAGGTGTAATAAAGCAAGCTTTCAATCTGTGGGTTCGCAATTACGAAATATGAAAAAGAAAAATATAATAAGAAAGCTCTTCGTTACATCCCCTTTCGGTATTTCATTATTTCCCGAACTCGATGGCAAAGCTGCGCGTAAACTTTTCGAAAGTCGGTTTACACATACGAGGAATAATAAAAGAAAAAAAATGAGCCGTCGCTTTACGCGACTCGCAGGCTTACAAATCTCTCGCGAAAAGTCGTATCCCGCGTGTATTAACGAAGCCAACGACTTTCAGGACAGTTCGGTTCTCGAGCGACGGCAAACTATCTTCCAGAGGGTTCAAGCTTTGCAACGATCGTAAAGACGATGACTATATAGAGGAGGGAAAGGTTATATGCAGGCGAAGGCACGACACGAGGGAGGGCGTAAAGGCCGGATGATGTATTCGTCGGTAAATTGGATGGTTTAGAATACGTCGAGTGAAGGGATTAAATTGTTTATGTATTAGGAGTATATACCGAATACGTACTTCGGACGGCTGAGATTATGGATAGGAAAAAGGGAGAAGATCGAATTCTCTACGACACCGTAACTTCGCGGGATATAGTGTGTAACTAATACAGAACATCACGAGCAGACTTTTCGTAGATAGCAGTTCCAGGGATGAGAAGCCTGCTGCAGAAGAGGGAAATAACGGCGAATGGAGACAAAAGCGCGAAAGAATGGGACGGTTATGTCGGTGGACGTGTCATTAAAGATCCGGCGGTAGGAGTTTCTGAAGCTGCAAAACGTCAGAGAGTGAGGGAGAAAGGATATTTCCCACGCGAGATCAACGATCCCATAACTGTCTTTCTCTCTCTCTCCCTTTGAGCTTAGCTCCCTTTATGTATACTTCCTTTTTCAACTCCCGAGAGCTGCTGATAGGTCTGAGTTTCAGCTCATCTGAATAATGGCGCGAATGATAGCCGATCGAATTCACGCCTATCCTATCCTCGGATATCAAGTAGAGCCGTGGAGAAAATTTTTCCCTTATAACGCAACTCTTGCAGTTTGCTAATCTCTCGTGCTGTGGGTATATAATACCGGTTTCCGCCACGTACGAATTATTAAAAAAAAAAAAAAAAAGAAGCCCTAATATTACTTCTTGCACCCCGTCATCTTTTTACTTCTTTCACTGACGTCTCTTTCAGCTCCTCGAGTTCTCGTTTCCTCGGTCTCTCTTTCCTCTTTTAATTCTCGGTCTCTCGCTTTTCCGCGTCTTTTAACGTGCGCCTCGTAAAAAGCCCCCAGGCCTTCCTCTGACGTGATACGCATGCTGTCGGAGCAGCAGGGGGTTGGAGTTTTTTTTTCTCGGATGTAGTATTTTTTTCCTACTCTCTGGATTTCCGCCGACTAGTGCTTTTCAGATGACGCTGCATAAGTGTGGGAGTATTCGAGGCTCGATTGGGGCACCTATCAATTTGTTTGATGTGTAATTGTCCGAACCGCTGATTGCTCGATACAGCTTTTTGGTTAGTTTACAGGCTGTGTTCATTTGTAAATTTTAACGTTGATTATATCGGCAGAGCAGTTAATTATAACGACTGTCAATATGAACGTGTAATTTATATTTAATCGAGTTTGTTCGGGCGATCGAATACGCGCTTTTTTTTAACGGAATTATGTACACTGTGATCAAACAAATGGGCTTACCGAAAAATACGACGTACGCGTTTTATTAACGAAGTCGTTACACCGCAAAACGATCCATAAACGTCATCTAATTATTTCGTTAGCCTCGGCGCACACGACGTGCCGAGAGAGCTTCATCAGTTTATTTACGAAATTCATTAATCGAAAGAGAGAGAGAGAGAGAGAGAGAGAGAGAAAATTAATTCTTTGCAGCAGCCTCGTCGGACATGAGAGAGATTATTATGGTCACGCGATTGACCGTAATTATACGGGCACGAAATAATCAATCCGAAAGTTCAGTTGTTCGGGCAAACTGACTCTCTCACTGGTGTGTATGTGACGTCGTGGCGGCTCGTCGTTATAATCGCATTTACCGGCAAGCCCGACAACGCTTCCATTGGCCCGCGCGCGCGTAACGTAATTGTTGGGGGGAATTTAAAGTTCGGCCGCGAGAGCTTTCGGTCACACAGAGGAGAGTTGTTGCTTTGTGCGGAAAGTTCGGCGTGTTTGATGTTTATTTGCAACATAGCCGATGCGCGGATGTGCGCTCTAATTAATTAGTGGATATTAATCAATTTCGCGGTGGCTATATATATATATATATATATATATACATATATACATAGACCTCAAAACAATATTTTTATATTTTTCGTACATCCTCTCTGTCTCTAATGTCCAGCTAAAAATCCCCCCCCCCCCGCCTGCAGCTGCCGGGCTGTATAACGATCTCTGCAGCTGATTCAGCGAAAGCGGTGTGTGCAGGTGTCGAAACTTCCTAAATACAGCCTTTTGCGACGACGACAAAAAGAGAGAGAGAGAGAGTGAGAGCAGACAGGTGGACCCGCACGCGTCGTAGTAGCCTAATTAAAACCGGACTCCCCCACACGTACGAGAAACAGGGCTGACTTTTAAAGCGGGTTTAATTCTAATTTATGCTCATGGGGATTTTTCACCTCGGAGCTTTTTGCCCGGGCGCGTCCGTTTGTAATAAGCTGATCTGATCTAATTAGATGTTGCTGCGGTTATGATGTACAATGTTTCTTGCACGACCGCAATTATAAAAGTGTCCACTGCCGACTCTTATCGTTTTTTCCAGGGAACGAGTGATAGCGCGCGCGGGTTGCCGAGCCGGCAATATGTTCAGTCAGCGTTTCTAATGCTTTATTTGATTAGCCTCTCCATTAATTAAACATAGATCTTTATATTTGTTAATCTGACCTCAGTATTCACAAGTATTAATAATTCACCAGTCTAAAGACATTAAAATGAGTTGTTATTGGGGAAAAAAATATTTACCGAAATTGGATGTTTATGGGAGCAACTGTATACGTCGATGGCACCGAGAATCGGCCACATTATATCGATTTACACAAATCTTCATTTTATAATTACAAATCGTCTCCGCGCGTAAGTTTTCCTTCCAAGAGGAAGGCGTGGCGCTTAACGTTGCAATACCGTTGTTTATAATTAATGTAATTCATCATTAAAACATCCACTAATCACTTTCGATATGAACCCCTCCACGCGTAGCTTCTCCGAACGACCACAAAACAAAAATAAAAATTTCCCCCATACTCTCATGTATACTCGACAAGCCAAGGCTACGCGGCGACGATGATCGGATCGAATCCTTCCATCAGCCGATGTTCGCGGAAGTATTTTCCTCGATACAAAGCGAGCGCGCAAAAAAACGTCGATAAAAAGAGAAGCAAGCAAAGAAAGCCTCGAACCCCCTCGTGTATTTCGAGGAATCCGAGCCGCTGCACGGAAGCAACCCCTCGTCTATGGGTGTGTTGTTTGTATCGTGGACAAACGATCTGTTCGCAATACGCGTCGGTGTGTGTAAATACGTGTACGTACAACAATACGCGAGAATTTCGTTGCGATGCATTCCTCGAAGCGATTTGACCGAGGCGAGCACGTTATTGGCCCACTTTCGACAGGCTCAATTAGACGCGTCAGCTGTGAGTATCGAAGTGTGTGAGATAATGCGAAAACTGCTCGGCTTCTAATTTTCGCTGGGACATTCGATGGCGAATTTTCTTCTCGAATGAGTTGGAGATGAATTAACTGGTAAATCTGCCGAAACAGCAGCCGTCGGTGTAAATCTAACATTTCGCCAAATGGAGGACCAGCCGTAATAAACACTGTGATTAGCGGCGCAAACGACGTCACCTCCTTCCTAATACCGATCTCGCATGTATACGCGAGCGTCGAACAAAAAAAAATAAATACTCTCCAGGACATTATTACGTAGGAACACGTGATGCAGCAGCTGCACGAAGGTCGTTCATTCTTTTACGACTCTTGCTCAGCGTCTACCCCCTCTACATATAATAACAATAATAAATTATCAAGTTTTTCAAAGCGCATTAACAATGCACTAACGATCTCATAATTTTTCTGTTTCAGGTGAGTGCGGAGACATGGCGTTGTTTTTTTTTCTTCAGTCCAGTATATATTTATACAAATCCCCGTATCATTCGCACCTCTCCTCAATTACCCGCAAATCGGAGTATCCATCCTCGTCGATCGAGCTATTCGACCGCAATAAGGTGAGCGAACGCGCGCGCAAGCTGGAGAGACGTGGTCCCGAGCGAGGAGGTCGCCTCCGTTTATCACGTCGAGCGCTAAGCTCGTCGGCTTTCTATATATATATACATACAGCGGCAACGCAGCAGAGCAATTCGGACTCGTAATGAGTTAATTGGCGTAAGGATTTAACGAACTAAGCCTCACGCTAAGCTCGAGCTTGCAGCCGAAGAATGTGTCTTTTAGCGCCTCTGCTCTGGTGGTCTTAAACAGACGACGATGAAAATTCGTTATTTATTCATTGTGGATGGTATCGGCTCGGGAAAATTCTGCTGACCATCGAGGAGAAGAGCTGGCGCAACGGCAAGAGAAAAAAAGTACATACACATGACACAAGGGAAGGAAAAAAAGCTCACCGCTCGTCGATAATAAGCTGCGCACTTAGGCTTGCTGACGCTTTGGCCATGAAAATTTCAGACAGTTCCGAAGCAAACACACAACAGCATGACCCTCTCTCTCCTTTCGGAGTAGCTAATTAGGCTTAATTATCCTCCTGGAACGAAAAGAGAGAGCGCGCAGTGGTCGAAGACTTTTTTCCCTGCGCCGGAAGCAATTCGTCGCTGTTGGCTGCTGCTGCTGCCGCGCGCTTTTGCACGCACGTGCGTCAACTGTGTACACAGAGAGTGAGAGAGAGAGAGAGAGAGTGAGATGGTTGTATACTTGCTGTGCGGGGGTTCGACTGCTGTTGTACCGGCGACACGCGGCGGCGAGCGCTCTGCAATTATCGCTCGTAAAAAACAGCGCCGAGAGAGAGAGAGAGAGAGAGAGAGAGAGAGAGAGAGAGAGGTGTAGAAAATTGAAGTGGAAAAGGTTGTAGGAAATTCGGATTGGGGTGAGGGTTGGCTGTTGTTTTTTTTATGGAGGAACTTTCTATAATAACAGTATTGGTGAGTAAGAAACGTATAGTTACAAGCGAACTCGACTAGATTGGTGTCTAGCGTCTTTCGGTAATGAGCAGAACGCCTTGTTCGGAGAAAAGAGATCCACTGTCGATTGCATCTCATCTTGTGCGTCATCCTGCAAGTGTACTGTTCAATTCAAGTGATTCGTTTAACTTACATCTACTTCAGTGGCTGATCTCTATTGGCAATAAATAATGTGTTATGTCCTAAACTTATGAGAGTTGTCACCGGACAGTAACTCTACGGGTTCATTTGCTTTATAAGCACGGATGACGACAAAGCTTTAAAACGCAACTTAGCGCCATCGGTGCCTGACTACCTCATCTATGAAAGAACAGCCTGCAGTAGCCGCCGGAAAGTATTTTAAAATCGCCATTGATATTTATGCATTTTTAGTCTAAAACCAGCACTGAGAATTATAATGCAAATTAAAAAATATTCGAAGTGTTAAAATCGTCGAAAAGATTCTAAGTCCTAAAATGTTATATCGGACCGGGCTCGGGCAGAGCTTTCGCATGACGACGAGATAACGCATAAGAATGAGAAATGAGAACTGAGAAGTGAAGGCCGAGTAGTGAGAGCCTGGTGACCTATTGCTGGGTTCTTTTATACCTCGTAGGAGAGGTGATCTCCGAATTTTGTCTCCTCGGCGGGGTGGGTGTTTGGCCAATTAGAAGGCCTAGATGCAGCTTCTCTCCTTATTTGGAACTTTTTATGCGTGTGACTTTGCATGTAGGGCCAATCAGAAAACCAGAGCAAAAATTCTCTGGTCTAGTACATCGTGTCCCCTTCTGCTCTTCTGCTGTCAACTTGTCTCTGATTTACTTTTTCTTATCTGTAGGCTCATAGAAGCTTCCTCTATGCATTTTAGCCGATTCACACGGTGTCCTCTTTGGCGGCTCTTCGAGCTTCCAGCGCGCATGAGTTATGTGTCACTTGCCGATAGCGTTACGCTCTCCGCAGCTTCTCCTTCCTTGCTCGTGCCTCTAATTCTTCTTCGTTATTATATTTTTGTTCTTTTTTATCATTGTTGTTTTACCCAAATTTACTATTATTACTGATTTCCTGTCAACTGATTTTACTTGTCAATATTCGAGTATAATTATATTTTTATGTTTTACTTCGCCTTACGTTGTCGTTCCTTGTTCTTATCTATTTAATTAATTATTGAATTTGTCGTTTACTATTGGTTTTGTATTTAACGTCTGTTTAATAACAATGTGATAGTATCTCGATGTCAAGTATATTGTTATACTTTGTACTATCAAAAGCGTATCTTCATATACACTGCATTCCAGCGGGATGGGTATCGATTGATTTGCTTATAATAACTAACCTTCCTCATTTCAAATATATTAAAATGCGAAAGAAAGTGAGCATTTCACAAATGAAATGATCGCGGCAGCAGTAGAAATCGGAAAAGGATTTTTCGACAAAACGCAATACAATAAAAAATGAAACTGAAAAATAAGCCGGGAAAGATTTTATCGTACATGCGATTGATGCGATTTGTTGAATATTCTGTCTAGACTCAGCGTACGTCGCTTGTGTATATACGCTTCACCACAATCCATGGTTCATTCATCCATTCAAGAGCTCTGTAGTACGATTCGAACAATACTCTCTATACCATACACCGATAACGCTTCACTCTATTAGTCATCGCAAAACCGTGTAAGATACACTCTCGCGTTTATCAGCGCCAAATCTAGCCGGATAACTACCCCAATTTGCCTGGGTATTCGTTCGGTTGTAACAAATTTGACGTTGATAATAGCTTTCACGCATTTTTCAGTTCGCCGGCGAACAGTTGCTGCTGCTGCTGATCGAAGGGGCGATTCGGCCTGGCGGTAATTGAGCGCCGCCCAGCAATTTCTTAATTTGGATATCCGCTGATGGCTTGCTTTTCTCTCTCTCTCTCTCTCTCTCTCTTATTCCACGGCTGCGCACGCACTTTCTCATTACAACTCGGAATCACCGTCATTTGCGAGTTTATTATACACGTAGTGCCACAGTCTATTTGAGCCGCTGTAAGCGTCATTTTTCATCCTCGTCGGCGCTATACTGACACGACGACATGATGAAAGTATGCTCTGGAAAGTCGCTACGGCATGTCGGGTCTGCGTTGAGGCGACTGGAGAAAAACTTGATTATAAAATATCGCGCGCACGGCAATCGAAGAGTATAGTTCCAGGTTAATTGCCGCTGGTACGCGCGATGTCACGCCGAGGATTTACGAGACGACACGCGATGATGGACCTCGTTGACTTTTCGACTATATGACCAATTTAACGGCTATACTCGCGGGGGTATATGCACGATGATGATTATAAGCGCAGCGAGGAGAGAGCCCGGTACGTACCGCTTGTTCGGATGTATTTACGGCGCGGGCTTTTATTGCACTCGGGGCGACTAGCCGTGTTTGCTAATTCAGAGATTTCATATTCCTCGCAATGGGCTCCTGCTGCTTTGAGAAGAAAGTTAACGGTTTTGGCGAACCTCCTCCGCTTACACGCGGGGGAAATTGATATTTACTGCGATGAAGTAGCCATTACACATTCCACGTTCATTAGGTAAAAATTTAAGCATAAATCTCGTTATAAACTTCGATTACATTCGAATTGCAATCTTTTAGAGTACGAATGATTTGCCCGTAAAGTGCTCCGAACACCAATCACCGCAGCTAAAGTCGTGTCTGTTTCTTTTATTCCGCGGCTGCCATTTCCATTCCCAACGTCGCGCGCATCTTCTTTTCATAGCCCGCTCGGGGCGATCTTTATCGGTTTCGCAAACTCGCAATTGTTTAGCGGTTCGTATAGTGCACCCGAGAGCTCAGCAGCCTTTTATGGGAAATACTCGCGCTGACTACGGAGTTGGAGAGTTTAATTCGAATCGAGTTTTCGCGGGATATTGCGAGTGTATTTATATCGGCGCGAGCAGTATTATGCAGAGGATAAAAGAAACTCGAAGAAAAATCGCAGAAAATTAATTCTCTCGTGAAATATCGTTCATTACAGAGCATAGCCGCGTATACGCAGCAAAATCACCTATTTATACAGTTTAATGATACTCGTATGTATAAACGCGGTTCGCGTAGCCCTGGCATTAACGCGCAATTAGACAAAAATGTTCATGCGCTAAATTCCCTATTACACTAGCTCTTGGACTTAATTACGATAATGTACATATTAAAAGCCTAAAACGGCGGCGTTTTTTTTTAAACGCCGATCTAAAAACCATATTATGTAAACTCGAGGATTTATATTCGCGCCGCGACGACTCACCGATGATAACTGCCTCTCGCTTCGAGTTTTAATAAACACGTTATATATTGTATATAGCAATTTTCTTAATGACAATTTATCCGCGATCGCGAAAGGTGCGTATATGTGCAGCTTATCGCGTACATGAAGAGATTTTAAATGCAGATTTAATAATAATAATAGTGGCGCACTTGTTTACCGCGCTTGCAAAGGTACACACGAATAATAATTATTCGCTCTTTCAATATATAGCCGCTGCACTGTAAAAAGCGAAAAAGGTCAACATTAATTTTCGCGCGCGCGCGCCAACGTAAAGATGAAACTGCAAAAAAAAGGCAAAGAGAAATAGATTCGACCGGACTATTAGGTAGGTCGTTAGGGATACGTCGGAGCGTCTTATAACGCGGAAAACTTATATACCTCTCTCTCGCTCTCGCGTCCGCCTCCGCCGCGAGCTTAATGCCCGAGAGCGAGCTAACGAGGAAAGTCGAGCGTATATTGATTAAACGTTACGATAATTGAAGTAGAGCCCGGCCGCCGCCGCTTTCACGTTGTACTCTCTGTACACCCGCGAGCGCCGCCAGTCTCTTCGCGGACTATTTAGCTTCTTTTTGCGCCTCTTCTTCCTTTCGTTCACTCATTCTCTCTCTCTCTCTCTTCTCTATTTTTAATGCTTGAGTTCATTATCGTTATATATACACGAGGAGTCTTTTTTATCGCTCAATTTACACGGAATTACGCGAATGTAGCCGCCGATCGCGAGAATTTCTACCGCGAGAGAATCGAGATTTGTTACAAGTGGTGTCCAGTGTTTTGAAATTTTGGACGCGATTATTGCCTTGTTTTTGTTTTTTATATTCATGCCGTATGTAGAGTCGGGCACTATCCGAAAACGGGCGACTTTCTCGTCTCCCAGTCGAGCCGATCAAGACGATATATCCCTTTGAATTCGCCCGTTCGATTCTTGAATTTCCCACGGGAAAAAGTCGCGCACGCGTGAAAGTCGCTCTCTCGCTGCGCGGCGGTGCGTCAGAGTGACCATAACTGCTTCTGTATTGACTTTTGTAAACAATTTTAATTGTGCGACAGCCACTCCGATCATTTTCTCAACGATCTCACCGTGGGGATGAAAATTTAATTAGATTTTATAATATTCAACAATTCCGGGTAATCTTAATGGAACCGCGCGCGTATCTATAGAGGGCGCAGTGTCAATTATCGCAAAGCGCGTCATGCAAATTTATCGAAAAGTGCGCGAGCGATATTGCTAAATATAAATTTTAATGCGAATAAGCCGGAGGAAAGAGAGCGGCCGTTATATACATTAAAAACGATTACGAGACTTAATTGAAAGACTCCCATGACAAACGTTTATGTTTATTGCCGAGCCGAGTGATTCTTCAGGGGTTAATTTAAGATAATCGAGAGAGGAGAGAGAGTCTCGTGAGCGCACGTAACGAGATGGCACTTTAATCTCAATAATTGACCACCGCAATAAAAATGATTTACGCTGTTGTTATAATACAACATCGTTTTTTCTTCTTTCACGTTGTAAAACGTTAAGGTCTCGCCGATAACTTCGCTCTGCACGTTATTACGGCGCACTTACGTCGTGTCTTGATTAAAAAACTTGGTCCCTGATAAACTTTTATACGGATCGCTCGACATCGCTTAACGCCCGCGCGAACCTTATCTACTACATTCTATCGTTTATTTCTTCGCGCGTACATTGCTGCAGTTCACCGCTAACCTCCTCGTCAGCCGTAAAAAATTATTATCTGTATTATAAAAGTATGTAATTTATTGCCCTTCGTTATACATCCGCGTTGCTTTTTTTTCTGTTTGACAAAAGAAGTTTTGTTTTGTAAAAGAAAAATTGTAGAAGAAGAATAATACAGGAGCGGTGTATACAAGAAACACATCGCAACTCTTAACTTTTCCGACATTTAATGAAGCGCATCGCACAAAAGAAATCCTCCTCCGCATCGGGGTGGGGGGGGGGGGGGCTTTGCTCGCTTTACACAAACTTTTCTTTTCAATTAAGTCTTTTCTATAATTTCCGAATCGTGAACCTTTGTCGCCTCCAGCGTTCGTCCACCGTTATATCTGTATATATTTATTTCGCTTTATATTTACTCTCTCGCCGCGACTACTAATTAATTTCGTTTCGATCGGCCTCTCATTGTTCATATCTCTCTATATTATACTTGAGATGCATAATTAACAACAAGTATATATACACTCGCGATATTATTTCAATCCGATGACTTTACAAAGCAAAGCGGACAATCGTTAATTACGCCGTACGCAAACTTCTCACGAGAGCGATAGAGAACAATAGAAATTCAAACAAATTGAATACAAAGACCATCGACGCGAAAAAAGCAGCCCGAGAGAGTCGAGTGATGGTGGAGCGAGAGCCTGATTTGCGACGGCTCGTAAATCGTTGGCGTCGTCGTCAGCGGCTTATCCGACACTTTGTCACTTTGCCCCTCTCTCTCTCTCTCTCTCTCTCTCAGAGCGTGTATTTCTCTGTTCCTTTTTTCGCTCTCGATCGTTGTCTATTCCTTACCCGAGACTCTGGAATCGCGTTTTTATTTTTCCACCTTTAATTGCGCGACGAAATATTTTTTTTCTCTTTATCTATATCCAACTGGGACTTTCTATGTGCAGTAGGAATGGAATTTATGATTTTTTTTCGAACTTTATGTATCACGATAAACACGTCTGTCGAGGTTGATAATTTATATTTTGAATGATAGCTCGCTGAGCTGAGAAGGAAGATAAATAAATAACGAATATCCCTCGTATACAATTTTATTGACGTTAGCAATTGTACTGGGCTTTTACAATGGGAATACTGCCAAGTGGCAGAAAGCGCGATTATTTTTGAACTTACATAATAAACGCTATACAAGTGAATAAACATCGTCTTTTTATAGCGCGTATACACACACACACTACAATGGAGCTACACTTTCACGTCCGTTTAATTTATGAATTAAGGCTGTGGAGTTCGATGGCTTTAACGGCGTCTTCTCGGAAAAAGACGACGAGTTTTCAGGGGAAAATTATTATTTAGACGAAGGCTGTGTTTAAAATATCTTGCATATAGAGTGTATTAGACGGACGATAAATTTGAAACTGAAAAATGTGTAGCGGGGCAGACTCTTTATTTACAATAGTCGTTAAACGGCGCTGTATAAGTCGCTGGATAAGAAGTTCGTAATTTACTTTCTTCGGGGCGCTATTCAAATTATACACTTTGCCAACGAAAAACATCGCGCGATCTTTCGCATGCCGCGAGCTTTTAATTTATTCCAGTCGTAACAACGGACCGTAAATGACAGTTAAATTAACCGCTACACCTTATTTCCAAATCGCTGTGCGCGTATCAAGATGTAACTTGAAAAAAAAAAACTTACACGCATTTCGAGTCTTATCAAAGGGAACACTTGTAGTATTTCATTTTACCATGAGCAAACAGTGAAAAACTCACCGCGCAAAATAAGGGCCGGGAGAGTCTCTAGGAAAATAAAGGAAACTGTGTATAAAGCGGCGGGAGTCTTCTTCGCGCTAAGGAGAAAAATGAGCCGAGATTTTTAGCGGTTCGTAAAATATATTCGAGAGATTATTCAAAGCTGCGCGTGTATAAAACGGCCGCGTAAGACGAGTAGCCTTCCATAAATTGTGAAATACAATATAAATGCAAATCTAATGGCAAAGTACTGCCGTGTATACCTATAGCCCTTTTTTTCGCCGCTCTCATTTGTCTTATTCTTCCATCTACAGTGCGCGATGAGAAAGAGAGAAAAAAAAAGAAATGAACTATCGAAACAGCTTTGGATTCCAACTTACATACCCTCGATTCATACACACACGCGTCAATCGGAATAAATCGAGGGAGCGCGCTTGGTCTGTCCGCGAGATAAGACGACGTGCTGCCTTTACCTCGTTTTCTTTATTTCTTCGTTTCGTCGATGCGACGAGTTACCCCCCTTCCCTCTCGACCACTTTTCTTAAGAGGAGCGAGTGAAGAGGACTGGCCGCGCGCGTGGCGGGAATTTTAAAGTAGCCGAAAAAATGTCGTCCCTCCCCTTGGCCTATTGTCATTCTATGAGCGTCCTTCAAGTTCGGTGATTTATTCGGTCGACAGCTCTACCGGACGTGCCGCCTTAACGAGTTCCTCAAAATGAATGTAAGCTTGTGCTTTTCTTCTTTTTCTTCCGTCTCTTTTATCCCTTATTCTTTTCTTCTCTTTTTTGATCTTTTCTTTTGGCTGCTTATTTGGTTGGTCGAATTTCCCTCGCATAATAATGCGAGATGATGTGGTGTTTGATGCGGTTTGGTGGACGTTAAATGGAATGATAAGACCGATGGAGTGACTATGCGCGATGATAAATAATTTCGGTGTATATGATTTACATTTTTTTCGTAAAAAATATCAATATTACTTAGTACAAAGCCATCATAAAGAAACATCTTCGTTAGATTTGGCAAAAAATGTACTCTCGAAGTAATCCAACCATGGAATTTGAAAACGAATTCGCGCATACATGAACGTTAGTGGCTATATTACTGGAGAGAAAAAAGAGATAGACTAGCTGGAGGCTCGTAAAGCGTGGAATGACTTGACCCAATGCAAAGCCGAGCGCAACAATTTTGTCTCCCGATGACTGAACGACCTCCAGATTAGGCCGAGGAGCGGCAAAACGCCGGCGATTTTTACTGCCAATAAAACGCGTTGTTCTTCTCCTCTCCGTTTAGAAACGAGTTGGTACGTCCGTCTTTTCTTTTGCTTACTTTTTCCCAATATATGCATTTCGATTATCCGCAATGCTTCGCTCAAGGGACTACGCGAATTATATTGTTTTCCTGAAAATTTCGCAAAGAACAACAATCTCAGTATCTCTTTAACTCCGCAGCAGTTAAACTTCTCTCCTTTATTTCTTTTTCCTACTCTTCCCTAACCCTTTCATCGCTCTTTCCCCCCTCCTTTTCGCAACTTTTTCCTTCTTTATACTCTACTCTATATACCAACGTAATGTACACCTTTAAACTTTTGTTCTTCCTCCTATTTTGGTTCGGTCGACGCGAGAGCCTCGATTCCATCTTGTTTAAGTGAAGCTACTTAGAGAAGTGAGAGAGAGAGATGGAAGATGGACTTTTGCTACACGCGCTCTCCCTCCCTCTCTCTCTCTCTCTCTCTCTCTCTCTCTCTCTCTCTCTCTCTCTCTCTCTCTCTCTCTCTCTCTCTCTCTCTCTCTCTCTCTCTCTCTCTCGAGTACAATGACGGAATTAAAGGTGGAAGTGCGTTGGCCGAGCTCGATAAAAGGCTTCGCTTCAGTAAAGAGCTCAGCGCGGGAGAGATACGATGATGGTTACTTTTTATCGTCGGTTATATTGTTGCTTCTACTTCTGGGCGGGAAAAAAAATTTGAGCAAACACAGTCACTTCGTGAAACTGCACTCGACTTGCTTTTGTTCAGCGAACATTTTATTTACTCAAATTAAATATAGAACGCATAGAAATATTTTCTTCTCTTCTTGTATTAGCAGAGAGAAGGAGAGCTCGATTAATCATCGCGGCTCGAAATACACGCGCGCGCTCGCCATGAATCTCGACGCCGATAATAATTCCGAATCGCAGCAACCGCGCCGTCGCTCCGATTTCTCGAGGCTCGAATTTCACCGCGGTCCGATAAAGTCTTTTATTCGTAATTTCATAAAGCAAATATTTTTTTTTCCGCATAATTGATTGCAAGCGCGAACTGCCGCGCGAGCGCCGTACTATAATCGTTAAGAGGTCGATCGATACTCTTATATGCGTGAATATTAAAGAAACGTTAGGTTTGAGTTTTTAACTGAAAAATATGAAAAAAAGTTCCTGAACCTTTCGAGAAAGCTTCGAAGCCGAAGCTCAGCAGAAAGAAACGTAAAACCCTCGGTGTGAGGCGCACCTGCGATTAAGCGTCTTTCAGTCTCCATTATAAAGTCAGTGCAGTGCACCCGCTGTCTTCTTCGAGCGAAATGAAAGAAGCGGCGGTTCATTTGCTAAACAAACCGACAGTTCGAAGAGAGCGAGAGAGTCAGGCGATTGTTTAGATTCCGCTTGGTTGACGATAAGGCGTGTCGGTGTTTCGAACTCGCAGGAAGAGGGACAGAGAGCGATGCTTCTGCTGCAGTCTAAACAATGATTATACCTTACAGACCCTCCATGATGATATTTCTCGCAAGTCGATTTGCGACATGTGCCGTTTATGTCGATTCTCGGAAGATATATTATAACCTTGCGTTATAATGAAATATTGACTGTACCGCGATAAATAAGAAACTTTATATATTATCAAAAAGCGATCCGATATCCAACCGAAAACCGCATCTCGTAAGCAGCGCACGTAACAGTCCCGCATTCCTCAAGCGCGCGACTTCAAAAGCGACTCGCCGGTGTCATCTTACAGTCCAAATAAACACGTCGTAAAGAAGCCCGACAAACGGAAGCGCAAAAAGAGAGTATATAGCTTTGCAGCTTGTGCTTGCGCGCGCGTATATATAACTGTTTCTTCTATACACATATCTCGTCCTATCGCAGATCCCAGATAGCATCAGCTTGACCGATCGATTGTGATTTACGTCGCGTGGGAGGAAATTTTTTTTGAATCGCGAAACTGTGGCCTTAGATTTTCATTTAACGGTTCGCGAGGTGGATTTATGAGGAATGCGAAGAGTCAACGTTGAGGAGCTGCAATACGAATTTTGAAGTTCACATTCGTCGTGTAACGTGTTTGTAATGCTAATAATGGAACAATGCGTTTTAACCCAAACGTCATTAGAGTCAGCCCGACGACGTGTATTTTTCCGGAATAATCTCGTGCACGTATATGTATAGTCTTCTTTATGGAAAATAAGAGAAAGCTGTGATGAGGAAGAGTGCACGTCCTTTCGTGCAGTCGCTACATTATAATGTACGTGTATCGAGTAATTTCTGTAGTGTTGAAATTTCAAAAGTTCCAGCGATTTTCCTTCAGCTCTCCACGCGGAGAGAAAAAAGAGAAGCTTAATTTATTGTTTAATGATTATGATGAAAATTCCGGCGTCAAGCTTGCTAACATTCTCGCGGTGATCGTAATCTTCGAGCAGTAAAAATACATCTGATTAAATCTCTCTCCTTAACGTACACCGCATTCACTTTTACGCACGAGCCTCTCTCAGCTGTTTTCAGATACTGTCTTTGCAAATATTGCGGTAGTAAAAAGCAGAAAGTTAAAAGCTGGCTGTAAAAATCGACGGTAAATATCGTTTCGAGGCAACAATGATCGTCCATCACTCGGAATACTTAACGGGCTCATAATCGTTCCTGAAATTGCGCATTATACACCTTGCCGACGATACATTTCAAACGTTCGGCAATAAATATTCCTCACGACGATAAATTAGTCCCTTTTGTTTTCTTCTCTCGCGCGTATTGCATATCCGAGCGTTACGGACACCAATTTTTCAGCATAATAATCTATATTAGACAGAAGAGCAAGAAAACAACAAAACGTGCCCGTAATCGTAATTTTTTGACGTTAAAAAAATTGACACGTCCCTTCTCCATTCTTCATAAATATTCAAGTTGCTCAACTTGGCAGGCGAAAAGGGAACGAAAATAAAGACGCGCGGGACGTCGTCGTCGTCGTCGTCGGTGGTGGTGGTGGTGGCATTTGTTCGTAACTTTCCTGAGCCGCAATTCCTTTCGCTTCGGAGTAATGACTGTCGTTGATTGGCTACGTGACGCGTCGCGAGCGACGGCTGCTTCTTGCCTAGAAAAGGAAGAATTGACTAAGAGAAGAAGTAAACTCGAGCTCGTCATTTGTTTTCTCCGGCGTTTTCCTCATTCCTTCTTTTTCGTTTGAAAAATTTCCTTGTTTCTCAGAAGGGACACAATTTTTTTTCTATAAGGCTGCTCGCTGGCTAGTTTACTTAAAATGTTGTGTTATTTTTTTGTTACAGGTAAGCTACTTGTATTCGAGGCGCAAAGGTACAAATTGTCGGGGCGATTAACAACAGAAATAAATATAATCACAGAAGAGACGTATATACGGCGAGGAAAGGAAAAAAATGCGTCGACGACAAAAATCGCACCTCGTACACACGCGGCGAATCCGCAAATGGTATAAAATCCCGTTTTGCAGCACGTAACCGTCGCGCGCGCAGGAATTGCGGCTGCCGTCGAGGTGACCTCGCTGACCGCAGTATTGCGAATTCGCACCCCACCGACATTACTCTAACCATCGTTTGCAGTTATTTTTTTTTGTGACTTTTTGTTTTTCCAGATTAGAGCCTTTTGTCATTTCGACAAAGCGATTTTACTACGCTCTTTTTAGACATATGTATATCCCCCCGCCTTCAAAGTGCGGTGGTGATCAATTTTATGACGTGCTTGGAATGTTTGAGAGATTTTTTTTCTCGTATTTTTTATATTGTGATTGGAAAGAAAACACAGTGGCTGTGACAAAAGTTACAATATAAGTATTTGTGCGTTATTTAGTAGGCCATTGGTTTTTCGTTTGTTTCTTTGAAACTATTGTGTCTGTACTATTGTGTATTTACTTGAGTTGATCGCATGACTTTAATGCAACGATGATATAAAAAACAATAGTGTCAGTTGTAATGAGCAAAGTTACGCCTCCTGAACTACATCGTAATGCTTTACGACTCTCTGCTATTTACGTAATTCGGAAGCATACATCCGTTCGCAATATTAAAAAACTGTTCCACTGGTAGGAAATTAACGATATTTTCTACTCGGTAATTTAGAAATTGAAGAAGTCGGCTAACCTGGAACTTGAGTAAAAATTTACATTAGACAACATTCACTTCTAGTTGGGAACCAGCCAAGACTCTGTGTTGGTAACAAATGAACAGAGTTAGCGATCGAAATGTAAAGATTATAGCAGACGATGCAGTTGTAACCGTTCGTAGGATTTCCAGGTAGGTCCATAATCCATAATCTACCCATATTGGTAAAATCTGGCTGGTTTCTACTGATAAACCCGGCATCATTCTTACCAGGGTCCATATCCATTAAAATCTCTTATAAGCTATAAAATATCATGTTGCACATGCTCCCAAGATTTAATTCAACGCAAACGTCCCACAAATTACGCCCATTAAACCAGCAGCACAGCCGTTGCCGAAAACTCTAAAAACGCAACAACTACACTACAACTCGAATTCATCAGGCTTATACTCCCGATTTTTGGCTGAAAACATACGCAAACTTGCCTCGTAATTCAGCGCCGAACTGCCGCACGCGCCCGCCACTTATCGCGCGGCTTATTATCCTTTTATTGCCGCACGTAGAGAGAGAGAGAGAGAGAGAGAGAGAGAGAGAGAGAGAGAGGCATATATACGTGATCCTGAGTAACTGCGCGGGATCCCGCGTGTTTTAACATATCGAAGCCGAAGATATTTATGCGGAAGTATAATTCCGACATGAGGGAGAGAGAGCAGCAGTCGTTTGCTGGTTTATACGCGTTGTTGCGGGCTTTATTTATAAGGAAAGTTTTGACGATTTAATTGCGCGCGCGCGCGCAGGGGTATGTATATGTAGTTTTCGCTTTTACTGACATGGCTTCGAGTCTGAATTCTGGAGAGGATTTTAGTATACGGTCAACTTTTATCGACAAAGTTTATACTCGCATTAATCAACATGTTTTATTTCTTTTAACCAAGAATTCATAGTTACTAATATATAAGTTTTCTATGAAAAGAAAAACTCGAATCGCAACACCTCAATATACTACCCCATCGAGCCAGGCATCAGAAGCCTCCAGCAGAAGCCACTCGGATAAGATCGAACGAGCACGTACACACACACACGCGCGCGCACACACAAACACACACACACACACACATGCGAAGCTCTGCACTGCAATCCCCGATGGATGGCCGAACGGCCGGGTATACGTCTTCCCTCGGCTTGGGAGAACTGCAGTGTATAGCAGCCCACGGGGCGTCGATTACGCGCGAAACGTGGAAGCGCGAGCGTGACAACCTGTGCGGTCCCGAGAGCAGCCGATAGGATCGGTCAAGTTTGCCTTGTGGCGCGAAAATCGCGCGGCGAAAGGCTTCGGGTGTAAAGCACATCTCGGGATATTGTATGTGTGTTATAAAGGACATCACTGCGTTTGAAGTAAACAATTTTTTTTGTTCGAATTCACAATGATCATGCGGGTTCGTAAAACGAGGAATGCCATTTGTTTTTTATTTTTTTATAAAAAAAAGTCGGATACTGGTCGCACCGGTGATTCAATTTAATTATATCCGAGTGCAGCGGACACGCCGGTCTCTCGTTTTATAAGCATTCGCCACATAAACTCGTAAAAAGCCCCCGCGAGTTAGCGGCTCGTAATACCGCGCGACGCGTCGGAAATGATAGAGACGTGAAAAAGGCTTAATTATGAAAAAATAGAGGGCTTTCCGTGCACATCCTGTGCTCTCGTCGTTATACGAGAAACCGTCGTCCGCCCGTGAGATTTTACAGTCGGATTACATAAAGCTTTTCATGAAATGGCCAAGTATGAAAGCGAATCGGACTCGGTGCATATCTGCATGTGAATCGATTATGCCCATAAATCAGTCGAAAAAAGCCAAAATATATAGAGAACCAACTCCCACGCGCACAAGAGGAAAACTGCGTAATTTATTACCCGCACGCCGTGAAAGGATTTTCCTTCGAAGAAGGAGACTATAAAAATTGAAAGAGACCTGCGAATGCAATCAAAAGGAATGAATGAGAGATCACCGCGCAAAAAGGAACGATCGCTTTGAATAATTTCCGAGCTGCTGCAACGTCTTCTGTGCAGTGATTTCGTATTCAGATAGCGCATGCGCGTCGCTTGTTGTTCACTGCCAGGTCCGTGCGACAATTCGTTTGGCTTTTTTCATCGATTGTTTTTACACACCGATCTCGAAAAAACTGCTTATTTATAAACCATATACACACGCGCTTATCGTCGTTCAACCTCATTAAACACGCATAAACCATTTGCACGTCAGCGCGACGCGATGAAAATCTACGCATACGTGCCACTTCATTATGCCGCACAACAGCAGAAGTAGTTTACAGGAGAAAAAATACGTCGCCGCGGCAACGAGCTATTCAGTTTTCGCGGTGAAACGTGTAAGAATGCTGCTGCCGGTACCGCGAAAACCAACGTATATATATAAAAGTACGCGTGTGCGTCTATAAGCATACGGCGCTATTGGAATTCTTCGCTGTCGCGCGCAAAGCGGGCGCGGAGAAAACGACGTGCAACCGCCGCCGCTGTTATTTGTACTGTCTTTTGTCTTCTGGTATATTAGTTGTGCGATAAATGCATTTTGTCTGCCACCGTGTTTACTGATCGTTCTCTATACTCTTGGCCAAATAAAATTTTGAATGATTGTATACAGGTGTAATGTGTTAAAAAAAATGGATGATATATCCAAAAATAATGGTTCTTATCGCATTCCACCGGTGAACCTGATCGTGTATATAAATGCTCGGAAATTAATCGATCGGAAACTTTATAAGTACCGCGATATTATTATATACCGAGCATCGAAAATCTCGCGAGCCGACTGCGGATAATTTCAATCGGATTAAACGCTCGTCGAAGCTTCGGTTATCGAAGGAAAGCTGTCCTCTGGATTATGCGACACACTCGGTTGTCTAATATGGCCTCTACATGCTCGCATCAAATGCGCTATTATACACTTCCTTTGGCTTTCACGGCTCGTCGCGCCCGTTTTGTCAGAGCTCGTTGATTTCAAATTTGTTTTCGATGAGAGTATTTTTTTCTCCTGCGCGCGATCGATGATGAATTTCGCGATATATATGGCCATTACGACTCTGTGTGTGCGTTTAAACATTTACCGCGAGGAAATAATTTATCCGAGATAATCGACGTTCGGCGAGTTTGATTATTTAAGTGCACTTGAAATAAAAAATAAAATCCATTACGAAATCAAGCGGAGATAAAGGTGTCTCTGAAAACTGCGCGCATACGTTACACGCGAGCCTCGTCCTCGATTCACCTTTCCCTGCCACCGTGTCTCTGAAATATCTCTACGTTCACCCTTACGCTTCGAGCCAACATTTACTTTGAATGTACCAATTAGCATAATCGAATAAATTAATCACTCCGATAGAGAGAGAGAGAGAGAGAGAGAGAGAGAGAGAGAGAGAGAAAGAGTTCCCAACGCTATATATAATATTTGCGCGCGCGCACGCAGTGCACCTCGGAATTGCGCAACTAGCCATTCATAAATCAGCGACTATCGATGCGAGAAAGAGAGGAGAGAACACGACACGCAAACAAAATCGCACGCATTAACATTCCACGGCGCACGTCATTTTTCCCGCGTATCCATACGGTAGCTCGCGCGGCGGCGATGTAGGTGACTCAGAGTTTCTTGACTCGAGACATACGCGTTTCGTCACATGTGTACCGGGAGGACGATTGCCCCAGAGCGACTCTGGACGTTACTTTCCGCGAAACGAGCCCGATCTACGCGTGTGCGTGAGCTGTATATAGCTTCGCTGGGAGATCTATGCGTTCGCATTGTGTCGCGTTCGTTCTTCTCTCCTTTTTTTTTCTTCCGGAGGATAATTGGTTGATTGAGATGATTGCGAGGCGCTGGATGAAATTGATGAATTAAAGAATTAGCGGTGATTCGCATGTAAGTACAGCTGTTGTCAACTGGTTCGCTTGAGTGACACTGTAATATAGTTCGGATCAGCTGATGCGCGCGCGCGCGCGCATGGAAAAGAAAAAGAACACGCGATCGCTCGTATAACCAGCATATACATATTCGAATAAAAGATAGTTAAAAATTATCGCTGCTTGTATAAAAAACACAAGAGCAAAAAGGAGGGAAAAAACAGAGGGATAACGAGGGCCTATTTATATATTCCTCTTGGCGACGTTAATAGCCTCAATTTTACGCTGCGCAGTAATATTGCAGCTGAGCGCAGCATCAACGAGCGGCACGTAAGGCACACATAGCTGCGTGCGGTGATAGGTGGGACGGATAAAAGGCGAAATAATCTCCTCGGCGAAATGATCCCCGGCCTTATAAGCGCGCGCTCGTTCATATAGGAACGATATTCCAAAAAGGGACGTAGGCACGTCCCGGAGAGACTTTCAACCGGTCGCCGGGAGGTCCTAGAATGGATATTCGGGTTGCAGAAGAGAGACTAACGAAGCGACGTGAGCTGGCATTCTCTCTCTATCTCTATACTGTGTATTATCGCGATGCAGACTATTTACATGCGAGTATGATGACGATGCGCGAGCGCGTAATGAGCCGGATTTCGAAATGGGGTTTGATTGGGTGTTCGGGATGGGAAGGAATGTGGTTGTTCTTTTCAAAAAAGCTGTAGACGAAATTATCAGTTTTTGAATACAATTTGAATATACGTTTGCTGGAAGAGGTAGACCAATTAAGCAGCAGAGTGGATCTGAAAGAGGAAATGGCTACCAATCAATGCGCGATCATAGCATAATTTACTCGGTCTGCACAGTAGTCTATATATGCATTATAATAACCGCAAGCTCATCAATGCTTTCCCAGACTACTTATCCACAAAATTCAGATCGAATGTAAATTTTCAGGAGCCATATCCTCGGTGCCCCCGCGAATATAACGCTACTCTTCTGAAAAATATATCTTCATAAATCGCTGCACCTCTCGATCTCTCTCCGCAGTGCAAAAATCCATCATGCTCGATCTACATTAACCACCGCTATATATATATATAAGTAGCGATGTATCCATCACGCGCGAGTTTTACACGTCGTGAAATCGAGCTACTTAACCATATCCTTCGATTCCGCGTCTCAGCGAAAAAGGGATCGTCGTGAGCTGTATATATATATATATATATATATACACACAGATACGGCTACGTCTCAATTAAATCCACGCCTGAGGGCAGCAACTCCGTATCTGGTCTATACTCCTTTTTTTCCTTCGGACCCAGGAAACGCGTCTGTATAGCGGGAAAAGACGTTTGTTAAACCTCGACTCGCGTATACTCGCTCAACTGCGGTTTTTCATAATCCGATCGAGTCGGTGCATAATATATAAAGTGCCTGTGAGCGACGTTGATTATTGCGAAATCGATGGATGCGCGTCGTGCAACACAGGGCGTATATAATTTAAAATTTTAATCTTTCGAGCCGCCGCGCCGCTTAATTAGGAGTAATAAACGATCGCCGTGCGGAGTCGGCGCAACAGTGTATATTATACGAGAGGGAATTTGTGTTACACACTGCGAGCTGCACGCGATTAAAAATACTTTGTTGCGCCGGCGTCGAGGAGGCTTCGAACTCTTTTATAGCGTGTGTGTGTGTGTGCAGAGTTTGTATTTTACTTTTAATTGAGAGATTTTTGCAAAAAGCTATAGTTACGGGGTTTTTGTCCTGTAGATGCTGTGTATCGTGCGCGTTGCGGATTAATTAGAGCAGATTTTTCCTTTGCGGTTTGTGCGAAGAAGAAAACTGAGACTGCGTATTCTGGGCCTGCTTATAGACCACTCGTGCTATAACTGCCCGAGTCTCTGTTATTCAGGATTTTCAAGTTGTTTCATCTGAAATTTCTTATTTATTTATTCTTACATATGCTTCTGCATTTATAGGAATGTGATTGCTCCGATATGACTAATATTTATTAATTAATTAATAACAAATACTCGTGTGTGCATTCTTACACCACAATTAATTCTCAACGCCGCATGTTCTCGCCCAAAAGCATTTCTAAAAATTAAATCGACCCAAAACATCCGCTCTCCAAACACAATAGCCGCGAGTATGTAGCACACCTCCGCGCGTCTATAACGCTTATACTCGTATATACATATCCCTCGCCGCGTAAAATCGTTCTCCGCACATACGCGGTGGTACTGCCACACTCGCCGTATAGCCGGGAGTAATTGAGATGTCGCGCGGTGACATAACAATGCCGCATTATCGCGAGCCGGTTTAATAACGTCGGGGGCTATGCGCGAATCGCCTCCCCCGCGAAATATGTCTGCCCAACGATCGTCCCGCAGGCGCTGTGTCGGCTCTTTATGACTGAGCTTGTTGTTGTTGCTTGACTCGAGATATACCAGGATCGTTGTTTGTTGTTGTTGAAGGATAGGTTTGACGATTATGTCACGGTTATGCATATCAAGCGCAGTCGCTCGCGATTTTCCGGGGGACAACGTGATCGAGCCCAGTAGTATACTTGTAATTCGAAAATCGGGTAATCGGCCGGAATTTTTTGTTCTGCGCAAATACTGAGTTAAAATCTAATCTCGTTCCGATCACCATCGAAATACCAAAGACTCTTTTTCACCTGTTCGCCATAGCTCTCGGCATTCCATTTTCTCTAGTTTCTAGTATATGCACGCGCGCATGCGTTCGTTATATTATATATTTATTACGCGAACGTTACACTAATATATAACCCGATTAGACTTGCAACACTCGGCAGCAAGAAAAATCACCAGCAGACCAATTAAAACTCCATTTTTCTCCTCGACAAAGGCGCGCGTGCGGCATCGAAATAAGAATCAAGCATATCCCATAAACCAGCGATTAAATTCATTCACACAAAGTAGCCTACGCACGCATGAAACAAACTCAATTAATTTCCCGCGGCTGCGGCGGCCGCTGGAATTCATTAAATATCCCACGGGAACTCGAGACACGAGTCGTGCGCCGCCGCTAATCTTCGTCTTATCGAAGCTAACGTCTTATGCGAGAGATAGGACGAACAGATTCGAGGATTAGCCGGAAGGGCCGATAGCGCGCGAAGGAGGCCACCTGTGTTTGCATAGACGTAAGCTCGTGTGTGTGTATATGTATAAGGCAGTCCGCTGGCAGGCAGTGGCCAATGCACTGCTCCGATGCTGGCTTTCATGTGCAGGATGATGGTGATGGAGATAGACGTAATTTGCCGTTGTGGTCTCGTTTTGAGGTACTTTACGCGATTGTATATATACATTCTCTTATCGTAGAGCTTACAACTGTATGGCTTCGATTTTCTATACGTACGCATAAGTCAGCGTCTTGATTATGCTATAGACTCCTCGGAATTCAGGAAGTGGTGTAAGACAGCTTATATATTACGCAGAAGAAAGATCAAACAACTAATATTCGCCACATTGTCTCCTTCATTACTCCGACATAAATCTCTCTCTCTCTCTCTCTCTCTCTCTCTCTCTCTCTCTCGAGAGAGAGAGAGAGAGAGAGGCAATCGCGCGCATATATAATATACAGGCGTATATAGCGGAAGAACGCGGCTTACTCAACCTACTCCTTACAACGAGGCCGGTCACGCCATAATTCAATAATACCCCTCTCCTTTAATGGGACCCTGCGACGCTTATAAATCAAGCCTCCATTTTTGGTTCTCAATCAGGTGCAATTGTCGCCGTGACAAAATCAGAGAACTCCTTTCGCGTAACGTCCGGGGATAAGCTTCACAATGGGGGAGTACTCCCTCCTACCGGTAAATTAGCTCGCTTCAAGCTGCAGACGTTCCTGCGCGATTTATTGTTTTCGATTGCATTAACAGCTGAAAATCCAGTATAACGAGCGAGTCTATATACAGACGCGCGAGGCAGCTTTTAATTTCCGTTTCAAAGCTAATACGCCGCGGGCGATGAGAGGCGCGACACTACTCCGCGCGATCGGAATCGAGGGATTAAGAGCCGTTAAATGCAATCGCGCACTTTGAATTTGTTGGAGCTTATACGCTCGCGCGATGTAAGGTTATTTAGTGCTCGCTCGTAATACGTATATACAGCAGCGGGGTTGCGTAAGTTTACCTGATGGAATTCACCGCAGACCCGTATTTAATTCAGCTCGCGAGACGACGCTGTAATTTTTGTACGCGCGTACATAAACTATATACCATTTCCATTGAATTTTCTACTCGACTTTTAACCCAATTCGCGATCCTCTCCGTCTCTCCTTATAGCGAGTAGAAACGCGTGGCTCGGCTCCTTATTTCTCATTGTCTCGGCGCATCCATACGTCTCCTCCACTTGCATTTGTTCGCCTTCGGCAGGTTCTCTCTCTCTCTCTCTCTCTCGCGGTGTCTGAATTAATCGCTCCCGGGTTTACTCGATCTCTCGACTCCCGCGTGGTAATGTCTGTACTGCGGTGGCTGAATATTTATGCGCTACAATCGATGCAGAGGGAGGAGTTGTTTTTTTCTCTCTGCGCGCGGCTGAAAAATAGCGACGATTAAAATGAATGTGATGTTGTCCGATTGGATGCTCGCTGAATTAGAAAGTGATTTTATCTCTCTTATTGTTTACCTATATATATATATATATATATATATATATATCTACAGTCGTTCCAAGTGAACGTCGAAAATCCTCCGAAGTTTTCATCTCCGAGTCCGAAAATTCATTCGTCCGAGCTCAATTTCCATTTCATTTTCCGGCGCGTCGTCCCTTTTCCAGGTATCTCATTCCGCGATTACACGGCGGCGCGCGTCGCGCATTCCAATGCGCGTACATAGAGAGAGGCGAGAGCGCCAAAGAGGAAGGACCTCGTCAAGGTAAGCCGGTCATCGAGAGAGAAAGAGACTCTAGTGGCGAGAGAGAGAGAGAGAGAGAGAGAGAGAGAGAGAGAGAGAGAGAGAGAGAGAGAGAGAGAGAGAGAGAGAGAGAGAGAGAGAGAGAGAGAGAGAGAGAGAGAGAGAGAGAGAGAGAGAGAGAGAGAGAGAGAGAGAGAGAGAGAGAGAGAGAGAGAGAGAGAGAGAGAGAGAGAGAGAGAGAGAGAGAGAGAGAGAGAGATCTTGAAATAGCCCACAAGCGCGCGAGTTTCTCCTCCATGTGTGCCCTACGGCGCAAAATTTTCCACGAAAATTCGCCGTTCTCAGCTTCTCTCTTTTGTCCTATATATCGTCAGAGATAACTCCAGACACGCGTTCGAAGTGTGCGTACAGGTGACATATCGCTTATTATTATCTACCCGCTCTATCTGGAAACCTAAGAGCAAATTCGTGTCTCCGATCCGAAAGTGCACTGGCATATTATGCGTGAATTCGTTATGGCGCAAACTTTTGTGAAATCGAGAACTTCCCCTCTGTTTTTCTTTGGCATATATAACTAATACAGCGCGGCCGAAAGTTCGAACCACCTATACCCGCGGCAGCGCAGTCTCTTATACGCGGTAGGGAAACTTGCGAGAGATTATGTGCAATGCAAATCGGTCGATGGATTTCTCTCTCTCTCCCCTGCGCTTCTTCGTGGAAAGTGAGAGTTCGCGAAGCTGCTTTGCATGTATATATATATATATATATATATATATATATATATATATATATATATATATATATATATGTATAGCCTTGGAGGAGACGTGAGCGCTCGAGCCGCGATGTGCTCGCGATTGTTTACTTTGTAAAACACGTAGTTAGCCCGCGCGTGGGATTCACCTGCCTCCGCTTGTTTACGTTTTGAATATAAGGACACTGCCGATGGAATTACTTCTTCGTGCCTCTTCGAAAGCAATCACAGCCGTACCGATCTTCCGTTAAAGAGAGAGAAAAAAGGTCTCTCCGACTCGCCTCCGTCTCATTAACATCCCTCCTTCGCGGCGTCGATGCTAAACGGCGCTAAGTGAAAAGACGGAGGCGTCGGCGGGGGCGCTAAGATCCCGGCGTCGATAACGCGGTGTGGCCCAAAGACGACGGCGAGAGGAGGAACCGAGAGTTTGCTGAGCGACCGTTAAAAGGACGCTAATGCGCTTGACTCGAGCCGCCGTTGCTTTGAGCTCGGCGAGAGGAAACTTCCCCGGAGGGCTTGGGCGAAGATTTTTTGCTCTCTCGATCCTCGCAGTAGATAAAGCCCGAGATTGGTTAGACTCGCGGCTTCTCGTTCATTTTTATTCGCGCGATGTATATAAAATTGACCGACTACCCGATTTTTCCCCGATCTTAAACCTACGGAGACACTTATCGTCTCCTAAAACTCAAGCTCGCATAAAGTGTCCGAGCTCGCGATGTCTGCGCGCGTTTCTGGGGAGCCTTTAAGTCGGACCACCCTGTTGGCGCAGGCTCTTCCGCGGGGCTATACCTACTGCCTGGGAGCCATAGCCGTGAACGTGAGTTAAGACTCGAGAGGGCGCAGGTATATATATATAGCGATAGGCGATAACCGCAGCTGACTTTTCCCCCCGACATTATATTACTATCCGAAACGAAATCAAATTCTCGTTTGTTTCTAGGCTTGGAAGTAAGCACATTTATTATCAATTTCCCCATTAAAACGAGCAAGAAATACCTTAAACACAGCGGAATAACGTATTACTAGCAAAAAGTCCAAATGAAATCAAGAACCTCTACTCCTTCTTGCAGGCATTATTTCACTTCCTACACACACAGCTCTCATCCTCCAGCTGTGCGCGCGCATATCTCTATTTGTCTCTCGCGCGTCTCCTACTTTCCATTATCGCGTCCCTCGCGGTCCCTCCCACAGATTCCTCCTCTCGGCGGCACTTTCTTGCGATCCGTATCTCTCTCTCTCTCTCTCTCTCTCTTTCTTCCTCGCGTCAGATGTATTTACGAGGCCGTAATAACACAACGCGAGCGCACGAGCTTACTTACACGAGGGAGAGGATGTCGTGCAACAATGTTGGGCGTGGTGCTGCCGGACCGTTTAGTTTCGCTCGGTTTTTATTTTTGTTTTTTCTCGTTTTCTGGTCGTCGTATCAGTGCGGGGGTCGAGAGAACCGGTGTCCGATCTTTGTACGTGTATTAGAATGGGCTGTATGTGTACGTGTACAAGGCGAGTGTAATGTATCATTGTGGCGAGCAGAGGTCGATGGGAGATAATAGCAGTACTCTCAGAGGTGTTGCAGAGAGAGAGAGAGAGAGAGAGAGAGACGCGTGTATCGGACACGGTTTAGCGCTGTGATTTTTTTTCTGGCTGATTGCAAGGATGATGGATTTGCTGCGCTGTACTGACTTATGAGGATGTTACCGAATTGTTTTACCAGAAATTCGACGGGGTTAATGGATTCGCCCGTGGATTTATCTGCTTGACAAGTTTATTCGGCGTGTTATTTTTGAAAAGCTTCTAATCTCCAGGCGAAAATAATTTATCGTCATTCTTATCTAGTATGTATAATCTCAGCACTATTTATCACGTTTATCAGTTTTTATTATTGAACCTATAGATAAACCGCGCTAAATCACGAACTGGATTACCAATATAATAATCGATGTTTAACGCGCACTTTTTCATTCGAGCTCTGCGTGACTCTGTTTAGACAGCCTCGCTAATATTTCTCCAGTTTAATCTCAACGCAGCTGCGCGACTCTCTCTCCCTATAAGACTGATAAATCGCCGCAACCGGTCGTCGCGCGGTATAACGCAATTCACGTCGAATTTATCATAAAGAGTTGAAAAATAAGAATCCGCAGCGACTAATTGCTCGAAATTATAAGAAAGAGAAGATCCCAGCGCAGCAGGTATATACCTCTCGATCTTGCATTTCATATTTTCCAGGATGAAAACTAAGGCGAGAAACCAAAGGCGAGATGAATTGCAAATAAGTCCCAGATATTGACACTCGGCTGACGGCATAAAACTGATTTTTCGCATATTGCGCGCGGAGGGGCTCGCGCGCGTAGAGCTTGTTTATTGCGCGTGCCTCGTAAATATTCAAGAGTGCGTGTGCATCCTGCGGCAGCGTCGTTGTTTTGCGCGACTCGCGCTTTCTTTCCTCTATTTTTCGAGCTTGGTCGAGGGACAAGTCGGATTAATCTGCAGCATGATTCAATTTCATTTTTTTTTCTTGTTGAGCTAGTTTTCTCGTTGGGGGGAGGTGCCTTTTTTTATCGAGTTATGTGCTCGCGCTTGAAGGATTATTCGATTCATAAAGATGGTTACGTAATTGTGTTCTCTTTGTTAAAAATTGAAAAATAACGTTTTGGTATCCTGAAATAAGGGTTATCATGACAATCGCGTTGTCCCAATTCATCTGGCGATAAAAGATTCACTCGCAAGCGGCACGACTTGCTCAAAAGCTTCTTCCCTCTTTTACCATTAAGAAATCAAGCCCCAAGAAAGCCGTCTCTCGTCGCATTCGTATAATCGACTCTCTCTCTCTCTTATACTCCCCCTCCGGCGTCAAATGCCGCGAATTCTCCGACTCAGCCGCAATGCAATTTTTGACCTTATCGACGAGCTGCCGATAACCAGACACTCGGCATTTTCCGACTCGTGGAATCTAGCCCCCCCCCTTTGGAATCCAAGGCTCTTTTGCTTTTCTTTCGTTTCACTGATAATTGGACGATTGGATTTCTACTACTGCTTCCTCGAAAACGAGACGACGACGAGTCTTTATATACTGAGAGAGAGAGAGAGAGAAAGAGAGATATAGCTCTTGTAAGCTCGTTCTCGGGGAGGCTACCGCCAGTATTCTTCTCTCTGTCTATAAAGAAAACGATGAATCGACATCTTCAATTAAACCAAAAATAAAGAGAGCTAGTAAATCGTTTATGCGAGAGAGAAGAAATAGGTCGAGGATTATTCATTTGCCCGCACGAGGTATACTTTTTCTTCACCCTTTGTGTGTTTGCCATTGTACTACAATATTATGTAAACGTTCGAGATAGCCTATTATACTTTCAATTTACTTTCGCGCGCAAACGTGCGGTATTATAATAATTTTTTTTTTAAAAATTCACCTCCACCAAAGGAATTTCCAACTCCGCAGCATCAAAGAGCTCGAGCACACTCGCAGTAGTGCGCTTTCCCACATCCACGCCATCACGCACGCCGAAATAAAAAGGGGGAAAAATTTTTTTCCTTCCCCAAGAGTAGTAGTAGTAGTAGTAGTGCACCACCGGCGTCCCGCTGCGCTCTCAGAGAGAAGCTGGCTGCTCTCTCCCCGGGAGCATTTTCTCTCTCTTGAGAGAGGAAGAGAGAACTGCAACCCATAAGACAGAGACAGAGGGAAATCGAGCGGAAGACGCTTTTGCGCGCGAGCCCCCGGCTGCTTTATGCACTCGTGATCGTCTTCGTGATATTCTCGAATTTTACGAGCTCTCGTCCTATATACTCCACTCCTCTTATTCTTCCTTCTTCTTCTTCTTCTTCTTCTTCATCTTGCTCTTGGCCTTAAGTGAGCGGTATTTTTTCGGCGAATGGCATCGACGATGCTTTTGTTGCACGTGACATTATATATATATATATATATATATATATATATATATATATATATATATATATATATATATATATATATATAATACGAATGCGATACGCTCGATTTGATTCTACTACTGCCGATATTTTCGAACGGAAAATCGAGCGGATCATTGCTGGTGCTGCGCAGTCGAAGAAACAATGAATAATTATATTTGCTTTCTATATAATAATAACCGACTCGGCCACTCCTCAGCCATCCACAGGAATACAATTAACATGTCGCGCGAGTCCTCTGAAAAATAAAGGCCGCGCTATAGCGATCGTAAATTGTTTCTACCGCGCGCGCGTATGCATTTGCATGGTACACAGTTATACTTATTAAAAGCACAAAAAGACGGCATCTGAGATAATTCTATTAGTAGCGCAAAGTCTATAATTATACCGATTCCCTGATTTACGAGCCATTGCAGAAAGTCGCCGCCGCAGCAACTTTCTATACATATGTATTTATGCAGTAAGGTATATAATCGCGAGTCGGGCGAAAAAAGTTCGCAATAGATTCAGTTGGCCGCGACGATGTGTGTGTGTGTGTATATATTCCTCGGTCAACTCGCGCTTTTCTTGCTGCTCCCGACTATATATATATATATATATATATATATACTGAGACACAATGCGCGTGTACACGCGTCGACCGAATGCTTATTAGTAGGTGTGTGTGCGTGTGCACGTGAGCCAGTTTTTCGCGATAAATAATATAACGGGATTTCAGCTGCGCGGCGCAGTGTATAGTTATTCCGCTGATTTTCATGTGGGAGATCTGTGACAGGGTTATTAAGATGCGATGATTATGGGATTTTCGATGAATAATTGATTATTTGCGTTGTTGTTGAAGATTTAGGCCGAGATATATATACAGTTTTCTCTCGCTTGACGACGGCTTTTTCTTCTCGGGATATATAAAGCACGATGCGATCGTTAACTTCCTCTCTTGCAATTATATTCCTGGGCCCGTGTTCGCCGCAATAATTAACTTTCGTCCGCGACTTAACAATAAAATGCACCTGTCCCCCACGAATTCGACTTTGTCAAAATAGCAAACCTAATCACTAAAATTTACAGTCCCCTTGTATACCCATACCGCATAGAAAATAGAGACTCTATCTGGGAGCAGTTGTTAATTGGCCGGCGCGAGAAAGCGCAGCGCGTATATATATATCAACGATTCGCGGGCGGCTCGCTCGGACTTTTTTTATACCCAGTAACCAACATCCCGCGACAAAAATTCCGGCGACCGTATATCATTGCTCGTTAGAACATTAATTGACAGCGCGAACGAGTGTAACGACTGAGAGAGAGAGAGAGACGTGTACATAAGTTCCTTCGGAACCGCCCCCTCGAGGCCTATATTCTCATGTATTCGAAGCTTTTAATGACCGTCGAATTTTCTAATGGTTATAAGCTGAAATTAGAGCTTCCACATTGAAAACTAATAAGAGAAACAAAATTTGGTATAATAACGCCACAGTCAACCCCGTAACCACGAAAGTCAACGAACCCAAGACACGCGTACACAGCTGCAACTATATCTCTCTCTCCGTCTTGTGTATATAATACACAGCAGAGTATATGCGCGCAGCGACAAAAAAGGGCTAATCCTGCCCCTCGCGGGAGAATTTATCGACTTGGCAGCCGGTGGCGATGACTAATTTAATTAGATTTTAGCCTGCTCCTCCCCCCTCTCTCTTTTTCGAGTACCGAGCCAAAACTCCATTTAGATGCAGCTGTACACCGCGGCAAGAAAGGCAGCAGACGTAAAAGAAAGGACAGGGCGCGCGCGGAGAGCAGTAGTTGATGACGAGTGTGCAAATGCGTCGCGACGACGACCGGTCCCGCGCGACTATTCCATTAGAACCTAGACATCGTGACCCAGTAAGGCCAAGAGCAACGCAGAGAGAGAGATTCCGTTTTATTACGAGGATTTAGCTCGCGGTCGACGACCTCCATGTATACAGCGAAATAATCGCTCTATCTTTCCGATTCTTCCCCTCTTGTAGAGCCGCGTATAGGAATTGATTGGCTTGGCACACACGAGATACACTTGGCTTTGTTTTCTTTTTTCCGTCTGGGAGCTGGTTCGCTCTTTGCTTTTACGTATACGACATTAATTCCGAAACTGTTTTCTATGAATATAACTTAGCCAATATCCACAACGATTATCATTTCCTTCTTCGGTCTTACTAATATGCGCTGAAACGACTACATCGCCGTATCCTAAAAATCGCCACAGCGCATTAAAATTTAATCGAACTCATTTACCCGAATATCGAGTGAGCGCCTCGCCCAAGCCGTCCTCGAAAAAAGAAAGAAACGAAGCGACGCGTTAATCGCTGATCATCTTTCACAGCCGGAAAAATTCTCTCGCGCAAAGCGTGTTTCGCTTAAGTGCTTACATTATTCAAGAGTCGTCCTGCTGCTCCTACACTTTTTCGCGTGTTACACGCGTATATAGCCGCCCGACTTATCAAGTCTGATTTCGCAGGAGTGACTGTCGCCCTAATTGATTGGATTATTTAGCGAGGGTATAATAAAGTAAGGTGGCGCACACCCAGGCATTCTGGAATGCGATGGTAATGTGAAATTTTTTTTATGAGGGGGTAGTTGATGAAGGAGTAGAATGGGTTTATACAGTGATTCGGAGTACAAGGTTCTTTCAAATTTTTAAATATGAATTTTCTTGTAACGTCGCGTTACAGTATAGCAGCAGAAGGAATATATTATTACTGTACAGCGGGAGAATGAAAAGACTGATTAAAATTTTTAATACGCCAGTGGAATCAAAAGCAAAGCTCTCGCGGCTGTTTTGTAAAGAGAAAAAAATGTCTCCTGCCTTTTCATTATAGTTACAATTAGGTCAATCGTAAAGCAAGAATAGCCGTTACCTTATGCGCCGCCGCCGGTATAAAAGTCCAAAGAAACATGAATTATGTTACAGCCTAGCCGGCGGGAAAATTCAATCAACATAAATTTTATTCTCGTTGTTGAGCGTGTTACATCTGCATAAATATCGCAAACACATCGCTCTTTTTCTTCTGTTTGCACAGTGCGAGAGCTTTGCGATATAATCCTGTTACGCTTATTATTTCTTTTTACAACCGACAGCGTCGATCAATTCATTGTCTTATCGTCTTTTATCTACTAATTATTTATGCCCTCCACGAGCATCAGACTATCAAAATCCATCAAATTTAATTGCAAGAAAAAAGCTCTCTAGCCGGAAGCGCCGCCGACGAAAGATATGCACACGCACCTCTCGATTATTGACGATTATAGGCGCCGCTGCCTTATCCTTCGCTGCGATCGGCGGCCCTCGAAGCGAAGGAAGTCATTTCGCTCGCGCCCACGTGTGCAGCGCACATGTATATACTTCGATCGTGATTGATTTTCAACCGATGCGTGGGTGATCCGTCTGCTCGAAGCGGCGGAAGTAGTGCGTCTCGGTGAGCTTTCGCTGTTATTTCGGTCCAAGACCTAGATTGTTTTTTTATTTCGAGTGAGCTAAAAATTGAAGACAATCAATTTTTGTTGCTATCGAAAGTTTTTATATAAGATACATACACCGTTTCGTAGACATGATTTTAAAATGAGTAAATCATACTTTTAACGAACGGGCATACAATAACTCAATATTTCTCATATCAAGATCGCATTGAACTGTCAGTCTGAAAATCCCCAACAAATAATACGCACCGTGCGATTGATTAATTACCGTTACGATCCCGACCTTGTAACAGAATTTTTCCGATACTCCCTGCAAAATAAGCGGCGACTGATGCCAGGCGCTTTGTATACCCGATATACCAACTCAAATATTCCTGATACCCTTTCGTGGAAAATTCTCTCCGTCGTCTTCATAGATAAATCTCTTCGCCGTATGAATACCCGATATTCCCGATACATACTCTTTCCGCAGCAGCGAAAGCGAATGTAACGACGGGCAGTCTCTCGCGAATGAATACGAGGATGTATAAAGATAGATCTTCCTTTGAAGCAACGACATCTTTATAAACGCGACATCTGACGCTGCATTATAACGAAATGAAAAAAAAATCCAAAATGCACTGTCTGGCGACTAACGTACTCGATTGTATCGAGATATGCGCACCTCGAGGTTACACCTTGGCTCTTATACATAGCGCGTGCGGATAAGATAGACGAGCCTCTCGATCGGATCGGCTTGTGTATACGAGAGACTTGCATCCGCCTCGAATTATTCGCACGAAGGTCGATTAACCGCGAGAGAGAGAGAGAGAGAGAGAGAGAGACAGACAGAGAGAGCGATGGTCGATGGACCTCTCGATCTTCGCGAGGCTCAATGCTGCGAGGATCTTTATTCGCGACATTGAAAGCTTCTTTAACGATATTGACTCGTCAAGGAAATTTTCGGTTCTTTTTTTTTCTTCGAATCAACAAAACCGAGGATAAAAGAAAAAAAAAGCATAAGCAGCGCCAAATTAGTTTTTCACCTGGCGCCAAAATGAAAAAGACATCGGAGAGAGAGAGAGAGAGAGCCAAGAAAACGCACCGTTATCGCGTTTTTAACGAGCCAGATGAGAAAATAACGATTCCCGGACTTAATATTTGCTCGCGCGCGCGAGAGAGAGAGAGAGAATAAGAAGCACCAGAGAGAAACAGGAAGAGATAGCGATCTCTGTATAGCAGCCTCCGTATAGACGAGGGTGTAGCGAGCAAAATTTTATAGCAGCTTCTCTCTTCTCTCTGTGTTTCTCGCTGCCAGTTTTCATCTCTAGAGTTGAAAGTAAACCGGCGCGCGCTACAGCCCTCTTTTGCTCTCTGCTCCATCGTGTGTATATTCGATGAGATGGCTCATCGTTCTGCTTTTTTTTTTCATTTCTAGCACGCGGTTTAAGTGGAATTCATGCTCTTGCGTTCGTACAGAATACATTCGAATGCTTCTTCTCTCCGCTATACTATTTATTTCAAACGTGTACTGTATTTGATCCCAATTTTTCGTTTTTGTTACAGGTGAGTCTCTAAAACCATGATCCGGTCAATAGGCCTCTCCAATTTCACGTGAGTTAAAATCGAGCGAAAAATCTGGACCGATTTCCTCTACTATTTACAAATGTCACTTCCCTCCCCGCAACGCGCGACAATAACGCTTTTCATCCCGGTTCCTCTTTATCGCCTTCGCTTCGACGATTCAGCTGCGATTGTTCAGCTTCTTTATTAAGAGCTTTGAATTTCAGCGATCTACTACACGCCAGAGTAGCTGAGAAAAAATGCTCTTACCGGGAAAACGAAACGCGCTCTCGTGACCCGCGCCAGCGAACTTAATTAACCTTCCGTTAAATGCCGCTGAAAAATGACGGGCGAGCAGAGGCCGAGCGGTGAAAGATGATTTTATTGCGGCTTCGTGCGCCGAGATTTCGTGAGGTAGATCTAATGCGCCGCCGACGGATTGTTGTGTTATACATACATACATACATATATATATATGGTGAGTCGGTTTTGTTTCGAAGGGAATCGCGTAATGGATCTGGTATATATATATATATATATATAGATGTGAAGCTGTTTATTTGGGTTAGAACTTAATTAGGTGGAGATTCGATTTTTTATGGAGGAGGGAATTAAAGTGCGGGGTGATATATCATTGCTCTGGTAAAGATGTAGAAACTTTCGTGGAGAAAGTCGGTGGTTAATGCAATGCTTCTGTTTATTACATGGTGCGAGAACTTGGCTTGAGTAAAGCGAATTTTCTCTTTTTTTTTGGTAAAAATTAATTACTCAGTTTATCAAAAATTCCCGACGCAGTTAGGTTTTACTGCTACAACATTTTCATTACGTGACCAGTAAGCAAGTAAGTAATAAAATAATTGCGTGCGTAACTATAACGTACTGGCTCTTTAGAGGTCCGGGCAGTTAATTAAATGAAATTAACTTCAATTAATTAAGCAAAAAGTACACGCTAATATCTCGACTTCATATTATATTGCAAACGTGCTTAATTACCCGGAATTATAAAACTGGGAAAAATGTATAGATCGTATTGACCATATATATACAGAAAACGTCGGTAAAGAACCTATAATACTCCATCATCAGAGAATCAGTTAATATTCAGTTCATATATAAGCGCAGCAATTAGATGGTCGAGTGCCTCGCGAAAAAATCGCATCAGAGACCTGATCGTCCAGAAGTAGCAGTAGCACAGCTTCGCATCCCGGTGAGATGAGATATAGACACACTAATGACGGTTTTTGCTATACTTTCGCGCTCGAATTAATTAGGAAGACTTTTTTACCCCGAGCTCCGGAAACTAAGATGTCAGTTGGGAATATCATCCCGAGTATATAGCTCGCCTTACGTACACCGTTGCCTCTCTTTCATACTTCCAAGCCGTAGAAACAACATTTCCTCTGCCCCCAGTTGTATTAAATTAAACATTCATTCTATACTACAAAGCATAAAGTCACAGAGAGCCAGAGCGCGCATCAGTAAACAGCTGCATTAATCGAATCGTTAATCAATTAGCGCAAGCACGAGCCCTTGGCTCTCTCGGATTATTTATACGAATCGATTAGTCGCCGATAACGAGTCGATAATTATCGATGAAAATCGGCGTCGCCGGTGTGTGCAGTGCTGCAGTTACGCGCTAATGGCTCTCCTCGACCTACCACCGCTGCCACACCAGCCTGAGGCGACTCCCAGAGACCCATACCTCTAATATATACACTCCGGAGAGCGGAGACATCGCGCAGGGGATCAAGGCGCATTATATGCACCGCTGCCCTCGAGCAGCAGTGTGTGTGTGTGTACATACAGTGTCAGGCGCGAGAATGGCATTATTATGCGCGCTGCGCAGTGTCTGCTTCTTCTCGTATATATATAGTTGGCTGCGCTTCTGTCCGTCGGATTGACCGGTGGTCTGTGTGTTTGCACACGTCGAGAGAGACGCGCCGATTTACCGCTTCAGCCAATTATCCGCAGTTGAGGAGCTCGCACGACGACACTGATGATGACGCGTGTGGAGAGAAAGAGAAGAGAGAAAAGAGCTGCAGCTGCAGACGGGATTCGACAATGATGGGAAAGAAGCGTTCCCTCATTCTTGGGAAGAACGCTGGATTGAGAAATATATTTCGAGAGATAGGGCTAGTGTTGGGGGTATGTAAATTGCTGGGGGATATCGAGGTTACATATGGGTATTACTTCGAGCTATAGGTTTGTATAATAGTCGAATTTTCAGTTTTTTTAGAAACGTCATTCGAATTGCTTGGACAATGCTTACAGCGATATGGTGAATTAGTTCATAGCTACAGACTCGTTATTGAAATACAGCCAGATGTACAATATAGCAGCCGGTTCTCGATTAGAATTGAAGCAAACGCGGACATGCACTAGCAGTAGGTCGTTATAATATGCAAAACTGTTTTTTCTCCTTGCAAGCTCCGAATCGCGCGTCAATCGAAGCAGCAGCAGCAGCAGTAAAAACACATAATAGGAGAAAAAAGCGACAATTTAATCCTACTCGAGCAAAATACCGTTTGTATCAGTCCGCGGCGCGTATATACGCCGATAAACGAAATCATTGTACAACAGTTCCCTCATCCATTCTCGGAAATCGTTCGCACAAAAGCGCGCCCCGAAAAAAAACATACATTGAATCGACTCGATCGTCCGCGCACTGAATTTCATCCTCGATTTCCTCCCACAAAAGCGCGACAATTATATAACCGACGCATTATTGTTCGATTAACATCGCGCAGTCGCTATACGAGCTGAGCGCGGGTATACATATATTATATCAAGTAAACGAGCCGTGATCGCGGGACAAAATTGCTTTCTCAAAAAGTTGGACACTATGGCTTTCGTTATATTATAAGCTCGTACTCGCGTGTTGTAAGTATACAATGAATTCTTCAAATCATATTCCGTGCTTTCTTTGTTGTGCGGTCAATAAATCTTGTCTGGTCTTTACTCATTAATCCGGGCTTGTTACGCATTTTCCAGCTTGACGCACTGTAAGCCAAAAATTTTAAATCGTATCTTGACATGCTAACGCGAACGATCCGCTAATTTCTCGCGGTACAACGTTATCGGAACTTGCGTTTATCGTGCTTCTCCCGATCGATTTTTATCGTCAATATGTATAAGCGCACAAGAATCCGGAATATCGTGAATGTTCGCACGATTTTGTAATGTGCGTATAGCGGCATATGTTTATTTATTGGTTAGGAGTGGCGCATATGTGTATGTTCAGCAAAAGCGCGTGGGTACCGATGTTTAGATATAATCGACGCGTAGTATACGCGTATATCGCTCCCGGCTGTTTTAATTTGCCGCTTTTGTGAGATAGTTATATATACTCGATAGCTCGCGTGCGTATAGGAAGAGCGTTATTACGTGTAATGAGGGGCGTGATCGCCGGGTAGTTTTTCGAAAAGTCGATTTCCTACCGATCGCCAATACGATTCGCTTCGTGTGAGGCGATGTCTGTATACCAATAATGCGAAACGTTCGAAACTGCAACAATGAGTATTATATAAACAGCTGACGTGCTCAATATACAAACATCCACCCACGCGCCAGAAGCAATAATAAAAACCAAGCTTATCTTCACCTCTCGCGTATTATATATATACACGCAGCAATAAGCTATACAGTTCGCGGTGTGTACTATCTCATCCGCACCCACGTGGTGTCTGGCGAGTCCGCGTAGTAGCGCATAAACATATATACACAAAGACCGATACGCCCAGGCGGAAGGAACCTAGAAAGAGAGAAATTCATAGACAATGACTCTCCGTATCGCGCATACGCAGTGTCACGCGGCTGGGCTACTTCCGGCTCCGTGGGCCGCCCTTTTTTCCACCTCGTTCTCGCGAAGCTCTTTTATTCGCTCTCTCTATCTCTCTCAATACACACACGCACGTACACAGCTCTCTGCTCTCGCACTCGGTGCAATGGGAAGTACCTAATTAGTTGGGCACCGTGTTTTCGCGTGGGAGGTGTGCGCTGTTTATTATCTTCTTTTTTGCGGCGGCGGTGGCTATTCGAAATCCCGGAAACTCTCGCGCTGGAGTATAGGCTAATTGCATTAGTAACGAATAGCGCGGTCGAGTACGCGGCGCTTCGTGGAGCCTCTGGATATGCTCTTTTTCGGGAGATTGGCTGTTTTGAGCCGGTGCTGCGCGCGGAGTGTTTTTAAAAGCCCATAGGTCTGGCGCCGAATTAACGAACGCGCGCATACACGGGGCGATTTTTTTTTAAAATTTGTTCCCTCCGGTGAATTTAATCTTTTCGGTCTGCTCGTGTATTATGCGCGCTCGCATTGTTTTTGGTAAATCTGAATAATACGCGGCTGTAATTTCGTTGATCGCTACCGTACGCGAGATGATGAATCGGCGGTTAATGCACGAAATGGTGAATTGAAAAAAAGTACAGTAAAAAATTATCCAATAAAGCCAACCGAAGAAAAGTCAGCAGTATGTATATACAAACCACAAACGCAATCCGGTGTCGAGTCCACGTTCCTGTACACACAGTGAGAGAGGAGAGCTCAATCGACTCCGCTTGCAAAATTGGAGCATCCGGCTGCAGCAGCGGCGCGGCGGCGGCGGCGGCACAGGGTGCACGGCCTCTTTGCGACTCGCCGCTGCGCAGCAGCTGACACACCGTGACGTCACGTGCAGCCGCGGCGGGAGAGTCTCGCCGCTACAGCCGTTCGATAATACGCCTCTCGCGCCAGTGCCTCTGGTCACTGATGCTATATATACACTACGTATACCGAGTGTATGTACGGCGAACTGCGAGATGGGTTTCGAGAGATGGATCGAGGAATTTCGGAGATGAAATAAGGCAATTGTGATTTGTGACTGTAGTTTGCGCGAAAGTTGGACGATTAGCGGATGGTGTCGATTTATTTTTGCGCGTGATGAGATTTATATCTCGATGGTATTTTAAGTCGTATTTTTATTAATAAAAAAATTATCGGAACTATTCAGTCGGGCTCGATCCACGGAAAATATAATTTACAATAGAGCTAGACGCGGGAGAGTGTATATCCCAGGCAACTTTGGCCATACGTTAAAACTCGCTCTGGGCTGGTGAATAAAAAAAAGAGGAATCGTACACCATCGAAATCAAACTTTCCCATTTGAATAGCCCATCGTCGCAGCGAATATACACACAGAGCTTTGACGAAGCTATTCACTTTTTACTTCGCAACTATATATGCACATACACAGCCACGCGCAGTCATAAAGCAATCCGGCATCTGGCAATCCTATATCAAACTCGAGCTGAAGTATTCTCTCCGGGGCGGTGCTTTCCCTGCTTAATGGAACAGAAAGACCACCTTACGCCGCGCGCGCGCGACTATGCATGCTCGAAAACCTTACGCTATATTGCCGTCGTCTGGTTTCGCGGAATCTATAGGTGACAAACTTAGCCAATCGACGTGATCTATTCGCCTGCCGCCTATGTAATTTTGCCCAACTTCCAATACAGGAATTCGTAGCGATCTGCTCCGGTGAAATGAGAGGAAGGGGGAGGGCTGAGGGGGGCTTTGGCACAACTTCGGACGCGACGACGACGAGGAACTTTCTCTCGCTGCAGCAGCAACTTCCTGTGCCCGCGCCGGCCGAGCTCTCTGCCTTCTATTTCCATCTTTCTATCCGTCCATCTCCTCGGCTCTCGCCGTTTCTCTTTCTGTCTGTGTCTGGTCCCTCTCGCGCGCGTTCTCGGGCTCTCTCTCATCTAAACCCCGATCTCTCGGGGCGTGGCGGCAGTTCGATATGTGCAGCTATATAGAGTATCGCCCCGCGACTACGACGACGGTGCGGTGACTCGGGACTGTGTACGATTCGATCATGCGTATACGTGTGGTATTTGCAGATTTTTTGGGTTTAGATCATTTTTATTGGGCTGTAGAAATGAAATTTTTGCCCATGTTCGATGAGGTTAACGAAGCTATGCAAATGAGTATCGTGAAAACGCTATTTTCATCAACTGGGTACGCTTAATTTCGAGATATTTATGCTGAACACTTTATTTTCGCGAATATGATGCTGGGCGGGCCAGACGAGAGTGGTTCCTCTCGAAATTTCAGTAGAAAATAATGGATTTAGTCAGACGTATAATAATACGCTTTACGTTTTTAAAAGATGATAAAACGTCAAGTGGGTACCTCGGATGATAATTTAAATTATATACCCGTTTTCTCACTGTAATTTTTCCAACTTTTTCTTTATATTATACTAATTGACTAAACTCCCCTTCAACCCCTATCACAGAATCAAAATCAAAGAATCCTCCAAACTACTGCACCAACATCGACTCCACTCGCTCTCCCCATTCATCTCCTGAAAATCCCGACTCGAAAAACGGTCTACAAGCCTTGAAAATCGGCCATTTTCCGAACCGGGTTTTCGTTACAAAACGCCGGCCGGAGGTCGCGTCCTTTACATCGCGGAGCTGGAAACTCGGCGCTGCTGCAATTCCCAGACAGCTGCAGTTACATCGATCGATGCGACGTCGTCGTCCCGTGCAAAACTACCGGCAGCAGCCGCGGCCGCGCATGCGCACTCGAGCCGCGGCCTTTTGCCCTCTCGCGTATATATACGCACACCTACAGCCGGCTCTGCACACAGCGTTACAATGTTGTAACCGGCAAAATCAATTCCAGCCGCCGCCTGCTACGCTCTCTGACCTTTTACGTTGGTAAAATGTTCCAGGAAAATTTTCCCCGTTAAGGAGGCACTGTTCGTGCGTGAAATTGGCTCGATTTTTGGAATAGGGCTACTCTTTTTTTGTCAAAACTTTGTGGAAAGGATGATGATCGTTATAATTTTCGAATTTTTTTTTAACGCGAACGTCGCTCTCTGTGGCATGTAAATTACCGTAATAAAAACCTCCACCTTTACACGGTTACCAAAGTGCACTCTCCGTTCGCCTCGCAAAATTCAAAGTCACCATTAGTCCTGCAAAAAGCCTGTCTCTCCGAAAAATTCAAGCAAAAGAAACGAATTCCCAGATCTAAAAGGGGAGAGAAGGGCCGCGCGTGAGTCTCCCTTAAAAGCCATGAATCTTTCAACGTACGACTGCTTAAAAATTTTCCAAAATCCCGTTGTCACTTAGCATACTTTAAAGCTCGCCTAATACCGAAAAGCCTCTATCTAAAGAACTGCTTCAGCGCGCTACCGAGGGAAAAATCCAGAGGGAAGAATATATATATATATATAGCGCTGCAACACGCCGCGGCGGCTCAATTCGCAGTCAGCTGGCGACGGCGCGCAGGGCGTTGCCCCGCCGGCAGCTCTGCGCCATTCATTATACCACGAGGCGACCGGCCAGACCCGTCGCTTATACGAGTGAGCGAGAGAAAGAGCGCAATTACTTCTCGCTTGGTGAGTTGGCGATGCTCTAAATTTAACGGAGAGAGGTTTTTGGATTTGGTGATTTAAAACAAATAAATGTACATAATATTGTATAGCTCGACGAAAACACTCTGTCTTTTACTGGCAGAGATGAGATTGATTTTTATATGAACATACAAATTATTAAAATGTTCGGAAGTACATACCCCCATAGATAAACTAAAGCATTTATATTGTTTTATCAACGAAGCTCAAACAGGATTATCATTCTAATAGCACGTAATAGCTCACTCACAGTCCAGGAAGCACATTGACTCACGGCAGATCAATTTACTCGTTATTTACGCGTCTCATCCAACTTTTCTCAGTCTCCTTCGTATATTATATATCTCACCTGGGAGTCATAGATAATCGGTCATTTCGACATATCCCAATACATACATATACCCCCTCACACCCAGTACAAACAAGGAAAATAAACGAACACCTCCATTATCTCCATCCACTGAATTACAATCTTCTTCCTCGTCATCCTCGGCAATCAGCGATAATAACCCCCTTATCAATAACCACCTCTCTCTCTCTCTCTCCCACGAGGTCAAGTCTCAGAAGAAAAATAAATCCATCTCTCATTTTTTCCCGTCGACTCGTCCTCTTTTATATTCATCCGAAGAGAGCTGCTGCCGCTGCAGCAGCGCCATCAGACTACTCTCTCGAGTGCGCGCGCTTACGCCTACTACTACTACTACTACGCCCTGGAGTACTACGGCGATTACTACGGAATACTACGGCTGCAGCCGTCGCGATTAATCCCGACGGCCTCGAATGCACCACCCGCCCACCGCCCGTTCATATCCACGCGCGTCTGCTGCTGTCTTCCTCTCTGGAAGAGAGAAAGAGAGCGAGTGGGAGTAGGGATTCTTTTTGTTTCGCTGCGCCGGCCTTTTTTTCACTCGAGCGACGCTTCAGTTTTGCCGAGGATGAGCATTTTAATCGATGATGAGCTATCGGAGCCCCGGAGAGTAGCTGCTTTAATTTAGACTTTCTGTTTTTTAAAGCCGAAGTTCGAGGATTATTCGATTTGCGGGGGTTTCGAGATTAATTAGTGCGATTGAAATTATATATAGAATTTCAACGTAGGCGTCTTGCTTAAATAGATATATTAGCGCACTGAAAGAAGTATTTGTTTCAAGAAAAAAAAAATACATTTATTCCAAATGCAATCCTACGTACCAGAATCTTTTATTTAAAGCAATATTAGGTATAACTAATCTTACGAACATCGATTAAATTTTTGCTTTCGCAGTTACATCGAATAAATATACTTCTCTCAGCGCGGATAGATTTTACTCTAAAAATCTCTTCCTTTCGCACACAGGTATTCTCTCGTGTTTACATCTATACTCCCACATGACGTGTTCCGTTTTTCCCGCGCGTAAAAAACTATGCCTCTCCTCGCCATTGACGGCTGCCTCCGATATCCGGCCACAAAGGAAATCCATGTACACGCGAATGCAAGTAAAGCAAAAAGCTCCAGCCGCACACACGACGCCTTCGAAGCTTATAATACGCGGGCACGAGATTTTATACACATTCTCAAATGAGGAAAAAGCCCCGGAGAAAGATATTATAACCCAGTCGTACTCTTTTACTACTGATCATAGTAGTAACAGACACGGGCTTTGTTATTTTTTCGACTGTCTCGTCGCTATTAATTCTTCGCCGCCGCGGAGCTTTCACGACGTATGGCTGCTCTTTCGCTTTGATTTCTTCTATATATACTATACGTTTTTTCGCTGATCCTGAAGTTCGCTTGGTTTATGCGTGGCCCGTATAAATGAAGGATGATGAACAGTCCGCCGTTTTATTTGGGCGATGAGAGGATACGACTGTCGGAACGGTATATATATATATATATGTTATATAGGAGGGGAAATGAACATATCGGTTGCATAATTATGCGAATGGATTATGCAAATGACGTGCTGCTGCTGCTGCTGCTGCTGCTGCTCTCGCCGATTGAATATTTTAACGTTAATTTATATCCTTATATATATATCGAGATGCTATTTAAATGAGCGACGGAAATTCGTTATAATCGTATATTAAACATATTATTTCAACTCGTTATACACGCGAATTTTTAATGAATTTTTTAGTAGGCTCGATTGAATTAAGCAAAAATTAATTTATAAACGTTATATACTAGCAATTATAAGAAGCTAAAATGCACGAGCTACGAAAATGATCGAGGCGAGCAGTGTGTGCTTAAAAGCTCGTCTCTCGCAGATTGACAGTGTGATCACGAATCTCGTAGATCGTAAAAGCGCGCGCGCGATATTCGGCTCTGCGCGGACTATATATTATAGCGGCGATTGCTCTCTCGGCGCTAATGCAATTTGCCGTATACTTAAGGCACATCAGCGACGAAACAAGTCTTTCACGGCATTTTCCCTCCGTTTAATTTAGTCCCTCTCTACTTCTACAAGCGCTTCGACTGATTCGTTTAAAAGTTTGCCCTGCACGCTGCACTTGCGTATACATAAAAATGAAAATGAACCGTTAACTTTTTCGGAATATATACGAGTCTAAGAGCTTTCCGAGAGTTGATGGATGAAATTATGCGACCCCTCTTTCATCGTCCCGTGGAATACGTTGCGCCGTAACTCGATATCTACTTTGAAAGAATTATTGAAACGTTAAAATATACATCAGAGACACGCACATACACACGTACAGTTACACCGTGTAATACGCACACTTTTCTCCGCGTCTGTTCTGAATTAGCCTCTTCTCTCCCACTCCTTATACCTCATTTTCGCCAATCAATATTCCTCTACGTAGGCGCAGCTTTCGCGCGACGACGATGCGGCTAAATTGAAAGTGAGCTCACGGATCGTGGGAATCGTAAAAGCGCCTCGAGAGAAGGAGGAAGGAAGACGAGCGCGCGCGCGCGCGTAGGAGACCGACCCACGGTCGGCTCGTAAAACGCCTGTGCTGCTCGTGAGACTGCACAACGTCCGTTTTGACACTCGCGGAATTTCGGAGGTGTTGAAGCTTGTGATTGAGTTTATATAGGCTGCTGGTCGATTTAGCGCGGAATAAAATTGTAACATGTATACGGCGGAACATCGCCACGTGGCTATTCCGAAAAATAAATCGGCTGCGTGCGAATCTTAATTTGTATACTTTTGTCAAATAGTTTTCGAACTCTTTGATTCTCTAGAGTTTTTGACAAGCGGCGATAGGTGGCGCATCGGCGCTTTTCTGTTTCCCTCGTCATTACACTCGCGTACACCGTACACGGACAAAAATATTTCTGAAAAATTACTCTTAAATACAGGATAAAAATTACGGTGAAGTACAGTAAACATGGGACCATCCTCCGTTCTGTAAAATTTTATCATGATTTTCACCGTAAAAATTACAACACCAGGGGCTTAAAATTTATTTTGAATTAAAATCGCATAATAACTATTTTTAATACATAATTTTGTCAGCGTTATATCATTTATCTCTTTAGTAATCATAATAATTAGAATAAAACATATAAATGTAATAAAAAATTGCATAATGCAAATATATCAACAGTCTTTATAGGTTATCTTATACAAACGCACGGCGGGCTAAGAGGAAACTTTCTTACCGACATATCCGACTCGCCGACTCACCTTCAAAGTAAAAATTACGGGAATTTCACCGTAAAATTTATATGCATCCTCGATAATTTTAACATATTTTCTTAGTAAATATTACATGTTCTGAAAAATTACATTGACTTCATGGTAAAATTTAATTTTCGGTAAAATAATTATTCAACACTTAATGATAATAATTATGAAATTCAATTGTAAATATGCCTATAAATCATCATGGCCCCACGTTTAACCTTAATTTAACGGTAAATTTTCTGATACTTTTCTGTCCGTGTAGATAGCGGTGAGCCAGCTATGAGAAAACTAAACGTTACAGTTAAACTACAATTCACATATATATATGCAGTAGTATACTACTGCATCCACGATTTTATGTTCCGTATTGTTCTTGCGTCGCTAGAGCGATTTTTTCTATACACGTGTTTTGTGACGATTTTTCGTTATTCTCCGTGCATTTTGTATATCTTTCTGCTTATTCCATCGTTATCTTGGTATGGAGCTTCTCAATGCTTGCTATGTACAGAGTTTAATCATCCCTTCACTAAAGCGATACTTTGCCTCAAAATATCCAACGTTCTCGCCAAGATAGAGTGCAGTATATAGTCGCTGTTTTTATTAACAGGATATATTTATATCAGGAAATTAAAATTCATAAAAATTACATCGATTCGAAATTTCCCGTCGTTACCCGCTTGAAAAAGGAACGCGCCCCTCACAAAAAGAACAAGTTTCGATCGTAACCCACACGCGGAAAGGATGAGAAGGAGCCGCAGCTCGTACACGAGCTTATAGCCGAGTGACACGCTCGGCGAGTCCGCCTTCATTTTTCAGAGGAACGCGCGAGTTTTCCGCTCGTCGTCGTGCCGGTGTTATAACGACGGAAAAGCGCCATAAAACGCGCAAACTGTGTCGGGGCTTATACGCACTACCTCCCGCCCCCCTCTATCTCTCATTCTCTCGCGAGGAGCTTGTGTGACACGGCGCAGGAAGCTTAAAACTCGGCGTCGGGACAATATGGCACCGATAGAACATACATTACCGTCCGCCGCTGCTCCACTTGAAGCGACGATAAAACAGCGCGTTTCCCCACTGCGTCGCACCGGTTTCGCGCGATGCAGTACACGAAGCGGCTGCTCTTTTTTTTCTCTCTCTCTCTCTCTCTTCCTCGACGGTGGTTGAGCGAATGAGCCTCGCGCGGAAAGGAGGACGCGATGCTGCGCTGCAGTTCGGGATTAATCGATCGAGTGCAGTTCGACACGCCTGATTTTTCGCGTCGCTTGTTCGAAACGAGTTTGCTTTCGCGCGGCTATGTGGAAAAGCGTTTTTGCGAATTCAATCTCGTTCCGAAATTCCAGAGGGGAAAAAATCAACGCAGCGCGGCTGACCGTGTCCGGCTTGTTTCACTCGGTGTACGTGTATACACGTGCGTTTGAAGAAGCTTTATTTTTAGATATTTATTTTAGAACTCGTGCGATCGAATTTAATTTGCGGTAACGATCATCGTAGCGGTATAGCGTGTTCATTATGCGCGCGTCGTTGTGTAAAGCCATTATAGCCATTGGGAATTTCTCTTCTCGGTATAGTGCTTAAAACGCGATTGGCCGTTTCGTTTTATATACACTATACGCGATCGAACGCCCATTGTTTCGCGCGAGTCGAGCTCTTTTCCATAATCGGGATGATGGTATGTCTTTATATTATTGCGGGGGAAAGTTTTCAAGATTCAATATGATTTCATTACAGGTGCGTATTGTTTTTGTTAAAAAGTAGTTTTCTTTTATTATACATTTATGAAAGTGAGCGATAGTCGAGATTTTTTACAGTTCGATTTCTCGGAAATTTGTCTCATCTGCAATGGCGGCGCTCGCTTGCCATTTGCATAACATTAAAGTCAAACGCCGAACTATATGATTCCTTGATTTCGGCTTGACTTTTAAACAAAGTCCCTTTCGCCCTAACTTTGATCCAGTCTCTCAGTGGATATAAGTTTTCCAACGGAGGAAATTTTAAGTAAAAATTATATTTCTAATGATGATAGTAAAAATATCCCAATGAATAATTTATTTCTCAATTTAAACCGAAAGCGTTCTAAACACTCGATTTTTTGTCTTGCTCACAATCGAATCCCACCCCCTGCACCACCTGATCTCCTTCCTTCTCACTCACGTGTATTTTCCTCTCACCTTTTTTTCTCCTCCTCGTCGTGATGCGCTCGCCTATAATCAAACGATCGCTGCAGTTACGGGCTCGCTTGGTTCGGTTTACTTAATCGACATTCCGCTGCTAACTGACTTCGTGCTGCCAGTTCCAGATGAATCGATCTCCAGCTCGTTCGTTTGTTCACTCGGCCGTTAATATCGCTCTGTCGTCGTCGTCGTCGTCGTCGTGCGAAAAGTGATTTTCTTTTTCTGCTCGAGTGTACGGGTCACCGGGTATAGCCCGAAGAATAATTAGTGATCGATCGCGAGTTTTTTTTTGTTATTTTATTTTCACAATGCGTAGACGGTCTTGATGAACGACTTTTTCCTTCAAAGTTAAATTATTTCCAAGAAAGCTCGAAATGGATGCGGGAAGAAAAATCCTGAATTCTTATTCGATGCAGGTTCCCCTCTTTGAAAAGAGACTCTGCATTTTCACTTGTCTGCTTGTAAGTTCTCGAGGGTAGAGGAATAAAATTTCAGCGAAAAATGGGGAAGTCAGCGCGTGCCCCTAGGGGCGTCAAGACTCGCGCGATGTACGGGCGGAGAGAGGGGGAGAGGGTGAGATAGGGCGAAGGGCGCGAGATACTTAAAACGACCGCGAGACTTCAGTCTAGGAATTTCTCGCGTGAAATGTTTTAAATAATGAATTTTCGCCGGGCTAGCGTTCTTCTTTTATTTTTGCGACGTCCAAATTTTTCTACACACATTTTTTAAGGCAGGAAGCAATTATAAAAGTTGAAGGCCAGACGCCGGGCGGGCAATCGAGTTTATAATACACTGCTTATTCAAATTTAAAAACTTTATGTTATTGTCTTATTTTCGCGCAAAGTTCGCCAGACGGAGCTGAAAATTCTCCATTACATTTTTCCGCTAGACGTAGTAGAAGGGAGAAGAAGTCGGGTAAAAAACGACAGCGAAATTTGAAGTTCGCCCGGTGAGAAGAGAGAAAATGAAAAAGGGGGGGGGGGTAACGCGAAGCCGGAGGAAGTTAAAGTAGTTTTTCGAAGAAGGTGGAAATATACGGAGGAATGCAAAAAGCCGACGATAAAAGTTTCAAGCTGTCACTCTCATCAGATGGAATTTTTCTCTCACGGGGGTGATTTTCTTTATTAATAAAATTCTTCGAGCATTTTGTGTTTTTGCGCGGGTGGTTCGTAAAACAAAAAATGCCCAAGAATTTTCGAATAAAAATGCGCTGCCCGACCATCCCCGGCATTTCGCTATTGAAAAATTTTGCGAAATTCAAAATTCCCGCGCGTCGCTTTTCACGCCAAATTACATACCGCGCGCGCCCTACTCTCGAGCTTCAAAGGTGGCGAGAAAAATTATTTTTTTTAGCTCGAGAACCCTTAAAAGCGCGGGAAAACAGAGTGTATAAGAAGAAAAGAAAGAGCTCTAAAAAAAGAATAAGACGCAAGAGACGTTAGGAGCGTCGGCGGCGACGGAATGACAAACAGCGGTTGAATCTTTAATCTCTCTCTCTCTCTCTCGCGCGCGCGCAGAGGGATATTAAAGTTCACGAGAGAGGAGGACCTCCTCCGCGCCACTTGGAATATCGCGCGCCGTGAAATGGAGTTTTAACTTTCGCCTCTCTCTCCTCCCTCTCTCTTTATGTTTCTATATAACCACTTATACACCCCCCGCGCTTTGATTTTTCATTTCGCGGCTACTTATCTCGCTTCTTTCTGCAATTTGAACTTGAGAGACTTTCCTCTCTCTCTCTCTCTCTCTCTCTCTCTCTCTTTCTCTCTCTTTCTCTCTCTTTCTCTCTCGCGAGAACAAAACAGCGCTTGTTATCGCCGCTTTATATTATTATAGCTCGCTTTCGCTTTGTGCCTCTCAATTCAATCTTCGAGGAGGAGTTTTTATAACTATACGAAACTCCGCTCGAGTTTGGCGATGATAATTATAACTAAACCCCTCGGTTATCGAGATCGCATGCAGGTATATATACATAATGCATATAACAAGCATTAGAGTGTTATACATCTGCACGCGCAAAATAAGCGTCGCAGCACTGATTTATGTCAAAGTGCTCGAGACACAGATATAGCCCGTAAAGCCACGATTAATTACAAATATTAACGTTCACTATATATCGGCGACGCACAGCCCCGCGAGCTACATTCCGCCGCGGTTATTACTTATATATAACGTCGTCGCAGTTGCGCGCGGTTCTAATTAACATAAACCATGAATCTTCGGACGCTCTGGCTTAAGAGGCCTCGATGAAAGTATATCTCCATTAATAGCGAGCAGTCGCTCCTTTCTCCGGGTACAAAAATCCGCGCATAGAAGGAGAAAAAGAAAGAAACATAGCCGCGGAAGATTCATCGAGATTAATTGAATGGGAGATTTACTGCGCAGCTGGTGTATATGTAGGAAAAAAGACAGACAGAAAGAGAGAGAGAGAGGATCGGCCTTGAGGAGGGCGAGAGAGCCGCGATTATGCGAGGCACGCGCTGCGGCTACTACTACTACCATATATACTCTATACTGCGTCGGACAGTGCGCAACGCGATCGCAGCCCGCGAGAGTGCACTGATTCGAGTGGTAGCGCGGTGGTATAGTACATAGCAGCGCGAGAGGATCTTTACGTAATTGAGGATTATGGGTCTATAGTATACAACGCGCAGAGTGAGCTGCGGTTATTTTTGTCCGCTGGAATCTCGTGTATAATGCAGTGTGTTTACGTTCTCTCGAGGAGCCGATGTGCGCGTTCGATTTTATTGGAATTTTTTGCTGCGCGCGGCTCGCAAAGTTTATATGTATACTCGAGAAATAACAGCTCGCAGGAAGTAGTGTAAGCGTCCTGCTCAGCTCAGACGCGTCAACAAAATCGCGTCAAAAATGATCAACGAGGTAGATATCCAAAGCCAGAGGACAATCATTCGGCAACAAATAACAAGCAAACCCGAGAGATAAACGCTCTCTCGTTCTCTTCTCTTCGAAAAGAGCTCGCTTTTCACCTTACAACAATGTCATTGTTTCCTGCGCTTGGTCGAATTAATGCCTACTGCAGGAGAGGGTGTGTTATATATACATACACACACCTTCCAAGCGTGATGGCGCTTATCGGCCGACCAGAGACTCGCTCTGTGGTGTGCGATTGTCGTCGCGCTCATTGTCTAGACACACGCGAAACGCATCGCCTCGCGTCGTTCCTTTTGTAGCCGCGAAACAAGGCGCCCGCAAGGCTATCGCGACTCTCTGGCGCACCTGATAAATCGTCCGAGAGAGAGAGAGAGACCTGGAGTTTATGCTCGACAGAGCGGCCGGCTCTCTTTCTCTGCCTGGCTTATTTTACTTCTTGTGTACCTTATACGCTTTTTCGAGATAGGATAGGGTTGGTGACGACAAAAGGACGTGTGCGAAGGACAATTATGGCATTTTCATACACCAAGCGGCGATTTTTTCTATGCGATGCTCGACAAGGCTTTTGAATAGATAAGCGCGAGATGTATAGGTGTGTTTATATATATTTTGGAATAATTTATTTATGACTCGACGTGAAACGAGATGATGCTCCTAGAAGTTTCTTAAAAGAGACTCACTATTTCATAAACGTGTGTGTGTGTGTACACGAGCAAAAAGAAAAGAACATCTTTTCCACAAGCGAGCTCGTCCACATCACTTTTATATATCCCCGCAGACGTAAAACCAGCAGCAGCACCAGCAGATAAGCGAATAAAAAGACACTATAATACAACAGGCTCTTCAAATGAAATTTCAATTTCCCGCGACATCAAAGCGAGGAGGACAACTCCGCCCCTATACGCGTGTACACATACTGTTTAGCGTTAAAGACCGGAAGTCATTTGCGTTTTACGGTATATTCAAACGATTCTCTCTCTCTCTTTCTCTCTGTCTCGTCGCGATACACACACACGATAATTTTCAGTCCATCTGTCGCGTCGTCGCGCAGAACGAGATCGATGATTACCTTGGAATGCGCGCACGTGCACAGGCCGAGACGGTATATATAAAAAGAGCTCTCTCGCGTATATACTCGCAGCGGGAGGTGGTAGTAGTGGCTATAGTGATGGCTGCTCGGGTGAAAATTGAATGAGCCATGAGAGAGATAGACGGAAAGCGCTGAATAATTGAACGATCTGTCGGCGGCGAGAAAATGATGATTGAGTTAACAAGACAGCTTCGATTCCCCTTTTTTTTTTGTTTTCGACTCTGTGAAAATGGAGTAAAAATTGATATCTGCGGATTTATTAATTTCGTTCCATCAACAACGAGTTCTCTGCTGGGGAATTATTCAAATGTAAAGATCGTCCGATGTGGTGAAAAAAAGTTCGAAAAGTCACATCTCGGAAAGGTATATAGAATATTAAAACTGCTTAATCTAGAACAAAAGCAATGCTGCGCGCGAGATATCGAAGCCACAGCAGCGAATCGAATCTCTGGCCGCGCCGCGCGAAGGACAGCTAATGGGCCGATGCTCGGACGACGATCGCATCGGATATGCGCTTCTCTCTCTCCTCTTCTTTCTTCTTCAGCCGCCGCCTCCTCTCTTTGAATAGGCTCTCGCTAGTCCATTTTCTCTCCTCGACTCTCTCAAGGTCAAGGTCGCCAGACGCGCTCGCGTAGGCAGGATGAAGGACGCTTGTGTGTATATATATATATAAAGGGAAAGAGAGGAGCGAGTAGTATAGTATATATATACGCACAGCCGGAGAACCTACGGTGTACACAAGGTATATTGCTCTCCGAGATGTGTATGATAGCGAGCAAAAAGTAGTAGATAGTATATAGGGAGGGAAGGTAGAGAGCGTCGAGTTCTATAAATGGCTGTACGTATACACTGCGTACCTTCCGAGGACGACTGCCGCTGCTGCTGCTGCTGCTGTTCTCTGCCCTTTTACGAGTTAATGAATTGCGCGCGCGCGCTGCTTTTTGCTTTCTCGGAAGTTTTATAGCTTAATTTCTCGCTGCGGTGCGAGAGATGCGCGCGGCTCTGCCGAGACTCCTCTGGGTTTGTTATGAGTTGGAATCGAGGTTGCGCACGCTGCTGGTGTTAAGACGCGTCTTTAGTCGTGATTGTTGGAAGAGTTTTTTTTTGTTGGGTTTTTATGCTAAACGTCGTCTTGTTGTAACGCTGACAATATATCTTATATAGAAATAATTAACGATTGTAAGGAACGATCATGCTATTCGGAAATATTCACGTTGGTTTTCTTTATTTATTTGAAACATCGGGTACAATATAATAATTTATATCCGATCATCCTATATCTGATCACCCTTGTAGAATCGATCACATCAATTTAATGCCAAATAAAAGTGAGAAGAAACGAAAATCCTACCCATTAAACATCCAGTACAATACAGCGTACTCGACATGCCAAAAAAGCCTCAATCATTTAAAACCTCTTCAATATGCAGATTCAGACCCTGAGCAAAAAGCTCAGACCAATCCAGCGCAAACGGACAAGACGAGCGAAGATTGCCATAAACGTCAAACGTATCGCGCCCTCAATTACACGGGTGCGCGAGCGTCTTTTTGCCTCCGTAACTACATCGCCTCCGTCGTCGTCGCTGTGCAGCAGCAGCTCTATAAGTCCTCGTAGACGCTTCTTGCTAGCCCCCGTTTTACTGCAGCTCGTAGTAACGGAAACGTTATCTCTCTCGCTCGTGAGGGGGTACGAGTAGTCGTGATGTTCTTTAGGGTCTGCTTTGGATTGTCGTTTTGAAGGATGTTTGCGAGAGTGAGAAATCTGGACTGTTTTTTTATTCTAGGCCTGGAGGGAGATTTACATTGAGATTTATTTTAATTTGAGTACGTTCGATGGATAAAGATGCGTCTGAGTTGTCTGACCAATGATGACTTTATCTACTGAGATGTTTCTGTAAAACATTTTTCAGTATGGATATTATCTGTAATCCTATCATAAAATACATATTAATATATTATTGTCTCGCGCCTTCGATTCGCACTGCGAACTTTACACTCGGTACAAAAAGGAACATTTTATTACCGTCTTCGGTACACGATATACTATTAAATCAATAAGACAGATGACTACTGATAACATATTCAAGAGAAGTTGATTGTCCTCAAAGTAAATGCAACCAAGTGCAGCAGAATTTCAGAAAGTAAATAAATTGACGACTTATCATCTTGGTCGCCCCTGCCTCATACATCTCGTATCACTTCCGTTTTGTCCCAAGAGCGCGTGCTCTCGCGTTTGATGACCTTACCAGATACTCCTCTCTTCGTATCCCACCGGCATATCTCTCTCTCTCTCTCTCTCTCTCTCTCTCTCTCTTCAGCGGTGTTCGGTACGAAATACCAAAGCTGCGCGCGCGATGTGCAACATAACCTAGACCCGCGAGCGAGCGAGCACAACCACCCTTGACCTCTTTTACGTTCAAAGCCTCGGTCTCGCTCGGCTTTTCCCATCCGGATAAAACCAGCCCCGCACACTGACGAGTCTCGTCACCTTTTTCCCTCCTCTTTGGCCGTGGAGAGAAAGAGGCCTTTGAATGAAACTTCTGCGCGGAGGTTCATACCTTCATTCTGTCTAGTCGGCTTATGTTAATCGGTCCACTTCTTCATGGTGCGCGAGTGTATTTATCGGGACTTTATTCCGAGTTGTTAAATATGCAAGTGTTGCTTCGTTTGTTTGCGGCTGGTATTATAAGCGCTCTCACCTGAGTTGCAGATGTTTATTGAAAAAGAAATTAGCGGATCCGCGCTGCGGGATGGGCTGCATTTAAATATATGCAAAGCCGCGCGATTATTATCTCTTTCACGAATTTTATGCTGAGCTGTAATTTATATCGATTTAAATGGGTTTTACAATTGCCGAAGGTCAGCTACAATATTTACCAGTTGTGCTGTACCTTTGTAGGCTGCGCGCTGTATAAATGAGATGTCCTTTGAGATTTACTGATTCGTTTGCTGCCGTACATATTTTAAATCATATCTTGATTGCGAACCTGTTGTTGTTATGAAATGCACATCGCTTACAATGTTTTCAATATTAAATTGAATATAAAAGAAATATTAAGAAGTATTTTATTATTTTTTGTTCCAGGTAAGCGCAAAGATAAGGTATTTCACTTGATCACAAACCGAGTGTTTGTAAAAGTTGGAGAGTAATCCTATTTATCGGCGTATTGGTAAGACGTAAAGTAAAATGATTTTTAAACTAGTTTTTAAAATCAATAATTAACTTATATGTATATAATTTTTATTACAATTTTTTAAACAGTTTTAAAATTCTATCTGTAAATGATAATAACTGTTTGACAGATAAAACAAGCAGTTCAGCTCTGATAAACTTAGAGTGAGGTCTGTCTGAGTTGCTCACACCTGTTTCATGAAAAAATATCTTGGAAATAAAAAGAATATAGTTTTTTCTTATCAAGGCCAATTTATTGCTGGGTTAAGTCAGTATTTCTTCAGCTGATACTATTTCTGACAACTATTTTCCACATTCGTTTCAACAAATTTTCTAGACTGAACCACTTTGAATAAATTTAATTTCAAGTAAGAATTTTTTAATAAAGGATTGTTTGAATAAAGAGAACAAAAATAACCGGTTAGTAGTACATTCAAATAAAGTGAAAACGTTTTCTACATAAGCGCACTATCAATAATGGACCAAATGACGGTAAAGGTTAAAAAAAATTGTTCACTAATGTATTTGTGAGAAGTATAATATAGAATTGAAATGTAGAAAGTTCGAAATATTTTATTATGATTGGTGTAGGTTTCTTGGCTTGGTAATATTAGCTATTAATTCTTTGAGTTCTTCAGAAGTAATAAGCTTATAATCCTCATCTTCTGGTTCATAGTCATATTCTTCTTTGTAGCAATCTATGTCTCCTTCCTCGCATAATCTTGGTTCTTCGGTTTCAGTTTCAACACAATTATTTCCATTGTTGCAATTTGAGGGAGCTGCAGTAACTACTGCCACTAAAGAAATTAATTATAAAAATGTTTTATTAATTTCTTCAGTAAATCGGAAATAATGGTAAATAATAGTATTATGGCGATTGCATAAATTTATACTTACGTAAAACTAAAAGGCAAAGTAATTTCAACCACTGCATTGTCGTTTTAGACGATCTGAATCGTTACGTTACTAGATCAAAATAAGCGGTGAATAAATTTAATGTCTCCTTTATATACTGCGAAGTGCTTTTTGTAGAAGTATCTTTTATTGAATCAAGTGTTGTATTTTCTATTCTATTCTATAATTTATTGTACTAAACAATAGGCGCGTATCTTCTACGGTATATATTTTATTCATTTTCATAATTACACATACTACTAATGCTATGTATACGTGATAGCATTGAAATTCTGAGTCGATTAATATTGTATCTAATACGTATCAATACAGTTCTTATTCTATTTTCTTATAAGCTAAATATTGGTAGATTCTCATAAAATAATACCATAATTATTGTGCGTAACGATTTTTGCACCAGAACCAAGTCTTGAAACTATTTTCGTGCAATCATATAATTCGTATGTAGGTACACCTCACAAACAATGACTCTTCCCGAGTATAATAATTTCAAGGTAGATCGTTCATCAACTACAGTGTAATGTGAGAATCGTAATTTACACCTTAACAAGCTGGAGTTGTATGTTGGGAAAGACCATTTTCTCCCCAACACATAAGAAGACTTCATAAACAACCTTACAATGGCGACGATAAGATAGAGCAATGTAGCTTTGTCAGCCTAGTATCTCTAGGCAAAGTAAGTATGCGCCCCTTTTTCTGATACTCAGGAAAATCAGACATTAATTGATCATAACTAATCGAAAGCGGTACATTCCTTCTTCCTTCTTTTAATTAAGATACGTGCATCCGTTACGAATCCAGGTTACATACAGAACTCTTGTTTAATCCGTATTTTTTTCCATCTGCAAAAGATTTTACCACAGCCACAGGGTTACATTTCAATCTTAAACGATCTCAATTAGAGGCAAATGGTACCTCCTCGTTAAAATTCAGTCTCGCATTCTTCACTGCCGCGCTTATCGATAGCGATAACCACCCCGTTCGCCAAGCAGAAATAAATCTCGCCACTCTCAGCCGTTCGAAGCCGATAATCCAAAATAGGTCAGAAAATATGTCTCGAGCAAGTATAGCGCGCATACCCGCACACACACACACACACACACACATGTACAACCACATTGCATCGTAAAACCAAGTGCATTCCTCGCTAACAAGCTGCGCGCACGTGACCCTGTCTCGTGTTCTGCTCGGCTTTCCTCTAATAATAACCGGAGCCATTCATTTGCATAAAGAAAAAGTCGGCCGGCCGCCACCACCGGTGAATCGTGTGCTGGCAAACTCGGACTCGAAGGATACCTAGAGAAAGACAAAGAGAGCGCGAGTCGCGAATGCAATGGGAAGGCGCAGAGAGAAAGAGCAGCAGCAGCACACATGCACGCGCATAAACACTCACTCGCACACAAGCAGACTCTATATATACTCGTGCGGGGGCTATTTCCAGAGAGCCTCGGCCCAAAGAATGGGAGAAAGATAGACTGACCTTGATCCTGACCTTGACATTGGCGCGCCAGCCACGAGGCGTAGACCAGTCGTCGCTTGCTCGCTCGCTTATCTTATGGAAACATCGAAAGTCTGGAAGTGGCGGCGGCAACGGCTCACAGGCGTGCTCCGCTAATTGCTCGAGTGCATAAGCTGCCCTATGCTCTATACTCTCCGAAGGTGTAGACATCGATATAGTGTGTGTGTGTTATAGATGTGGACTGATCGTCTCTGTAGTGCGTCGATTAACGTCAAATACGTGTCGTACTTTAGCGATATTTGCCTCATCTCGCTTACCGCAGGACTTGATATGTCTCTCACGTGAATGCGTTGAATATCGGTTCGTTGTTTTATGAACCATTCGGTGATTTTGTAATTTAACTGGAAATTAACATCAAAACAATTTTTTTTTGAATTTCAGAGCTTGCGAATGAATATTTTAAAAGCAATGTACGATTATTAATTCATAATCCATCATTTTAATAAAAACATCAAAATTAGTCTGTTACTGAGCCTTTTTTAATATTAATTGAGCCTGACAATTCTAACAGCCATTCATATACTCTTTTAGATTGTCGCATATGAAAAAAGTTCAATAGATTCAAAATTTCAGCTGTCAGACACATTAATATCAGGATATATATTAGGTATGTCTGCAACGAATATCACATTTTTTTCTATTTCAATATTAATAACAGATTAACTGGACTCCAATTGATTGGTCTAAAGAGGACCTAGATAAATATTTGACAAAACTATTTTGAGATTTAAAAAATCAATCTTTATAAGAATTAACCTTTCAACCTTCACCCAATTCCTTTGGACAGTTTTATTTCCTCGTTATATATACGATGACAACGAAGTACATTATAAAACTGTTACGTCTATAGAAACAGTAATGTATCACTATACGAGTACGTGATAAATTATCAACTCATCAATCAATCATTCTCGTTGGCTCCTTTTACTCATCCTATCTTTCTCAACTCGTTTCAGTGTTGTGCCTTCGACAGGTGATCGAGCGGTTCTCTCTTAGTCGTTTCTCCTCCTTCACACGCACGCGTCTATGTATATACTACTTCAACCAATGCGTCTCTTCTGTTAATCAGAAATTTAACTTCCGCGTTTGTACGTAGACGACGTAGTCGACCTCTACTAGGGCTTAACACCCCAATCGAAGCTCGTGTTTGCCAACGATCTCGCGAAAATTGACTGTAGGGGCGATGGCGTTTTATTTTTTTCTGATGCGACGTGTGTGTATATACAGAAGGTTCGTCTCGAGATTACCGAAACGCGTTTCGGAAAGTGGACGCGTATATATCGTCGTACAAGACAAAGAGGAGCGTCCTCTACTTATCCCCGGGAAGTTGGGGTCCACGCGAAAGACACTAGGAGAATAAAAGCTTTCCGACGTCTTCGATTTCCGTCTGATAATTGAAGAGTCCTCGTAAAGCTGGTCGATAGGCTTTGTATATTTTCGTTTCTGTTTTATTAGTGCTAGTAAACAAAACATAGGCAGTAATTCGTGAATGAGCAAACTATTTGTAACGTTTTAGCCGCAATTACCAAGTTGATATCTCTTATGCAATTTGGGGTAACGAGTGAGATTATTTACAGTTGGTAAAAGCGAATGAAAGAATTCGATGCGTAGAAATGGTTAATTGCCAAGTATTGATTTCTAATTTATAAAAGTGCCATCTATTTTCTTCACTTGCCTGTTTGACTCTTGAACGTTTTGAAACAATTTTGAGAAACCTTTAAAAGCATTGTTTAATTTTTATATTTAGTATGTATTTACATTTGAATACACAAGTTGTCGAAGATGAATGCGGATTATGTAGAAAAATATTTTATAACAATAAATTTTATAAAATTATAACTGATATTGTCCAAGGGTTATCAATCAATGTAAGTTCCTTCTTTCACGTTCTTCCTTAGTTAACCGTTCTTCCCATGTTAAATGCTTAGGTGAATTTTAGGGAAATAGATAGGATCTTCCGAAAAACCATAAAAAGGTTTATTCGCTATTTTTATAGGATGGAAGATATTATCATCTATAATTGGCACTGTTTCTTCAGGCTCATGCTCTTAAACATGAAACATGAAGTTATAATGATGGTTGAGTTAAATTACTTACGCAAAAAGAAGAAGCAAAATGATTTGACCGACTGCATTTTCGTTCCTGGATAGAGATCTGAATGGATGTATTACTAAATTTGAGCTACCAAAAAAAATGTTGAACCTATTTTATATACACGCTTTTATTTACAATAAGCAAAATAATATAATTGCTCATATTACCTTATCGCAACTAGACGACATTATATAGCAATACTCTTTTGTCGACTTCTTGGAGACCATATGTATTCATTATTCTGCGCTAGTGGTGTTGCGATAGGTTCTCCATTCTCGATTGATGTTTTTCTATCGTAATTTTTTTAACTATTACCAAGGTCGCGTAAACAAAGATAACATTGTAATTCTATAAACTAATATGAAAATTTCATTGTAAACACTTCTCATTTCGCTAAATACTCAGTACTTTGCTATTCCAGTAATTCGTTTCAAATCTCATTAAAAATTAAAAGATAACTCCCCGGCATCTCCACATCCTCTCCTCGAGTAGTAGTCTCTAATCGATCCTCGGTTCGGGCTCCTTTCTGCAAGCTCTTCCAAGTGCAAGGGACGCCGGCTAATAAGTTGGAGGGAGGATTCGCCTGCAAAACGGTTTATTATTAACTGTCATCCCGACGCCTGCTCCTCGGGCGCAAGCAGCAGATAATCCGCTCAGATTTCCGCTCTCCTCGGGCGCAAGTTGAGCATTTCGGCAAATCCCGTAAGCTCTCTATTCACGCTTACCGCACTTCTCTTGGTCTGCGAGAGAGAAGAGAAAGAGGGATGTCGCTGCACGCTTCTGGTAATCGGCTCGTATAAGCTTTGCTGCGCTGCAATCCCGCGTCATCGCTTGGGCCTTAGTGCCACTATCGGATGACCCACTTATTACAGTCGGTTGACTCTCGACCCTTCTTCTCTTTGCCGCTTCCTTCCGTTCTGTCTGGCGCGCTCTTTCTTTATTCTGGGCTGCGTCGTGATGGCTCTTTTACTTTAGCCTGTTATTCTTTCGCTATTCTCAAAAACATTATATCTCTGTTTAACAAAATCATATTTTACAAATATGGGAATTAATGAAAGCATTTCGTTTTTTTTCTTCCATTCAATTTAATGAAAGTGCGATTCTGAGCGAATAACTGCGCCACCGCAGCAGAGGCCGAGAATCAAAGCTTCTATTCTCGGTTATAGCTGCAATAACGTATAGCGAGAATGGCTTCGTAGGAAATCAGCGAAAAGCGTAATCGAGACACTGCTATATAGTCGTCAAAGCCAAGCATTCGTAATTCGCTCATCTCGCGAGACGAAAATCGTCGAGGGGATTTCGTGTAAGCTCGAGCCGCCCTCCAAAGTGAACTACTCCAGGTCGAGAGAGGACCGAACTGTGGAAGTAGCGAGTCGAGATAATCAGAGACTCGTTCTTTTATATACTTCTCCAGCAAAGTGTATTATCATAAATAGCAACTGTCGAGAGGGAATACCATTCCTCCGAGCTTTTGTGGTGATAATGGTTCTCGAAGATACATTTTGTGCTTTTATGCGGATAATTATTTTATGCATAAGAAATATATTATTTCTGTATGTAATTTCAGTAATTCATGTCAGACGCGGCGTTAGAATTTTTAATTATAAAAAGTATTTAATTATAAAATTTCCTTTACATCGTTGTGTGTATATCTAAATTACAGCAACAATTTCATCCCCGTGAATTTCTGAACAATTCCTGGTATCTCTCGTTAACAGGACAACCGTGAATTCCCTTGAAAATTCAATTCACATATAATTTCAGAAATATCCCTCCCCCCTCCCGCCTAAAAAAACTTCAAAGGACGAGGCGGAAATTCGACAAAGGGTTCCAGCGAACTAGCAAATATTTCATCCCCGCTATTTTTGTATGCACGCGCGCGCGAAAAGGCCCGCAGCATTGCGTTCACCGACCTTTTTTGCATCCCTTCTCCCCTCTTTTTCATGAAAAATAGAGCGCATACATCTATTGGTTCGTTATACTCCCGTCATGCATATGCAGCAGATCGAAATCATGCAAAAGCATCGAAGGTGCTGCGCAGTTCGTTCGTTCGCAATATCGAGCGGGATATCTGACTGCGTCATTCAGAGAATTCGTTCCGGAGTCGATGTAGTACGTACTCCTGTGATTATGCGTTTTATGCATCGAATTTTCTAGATCCACGAGTGCGATAGCTGCTGTAATGGCTTTTTCGAGTTTTCATTCTTTGCGAGATGTAATGATATTGTAATTTTAATCCAGTAGCTACATTTTCAACTTCGTTTTAATTAGGTCCGATAAAATTATTAAAATTCATGTACGGCAAGTTAATCAGGAAATCGATCGTATATTTAAAGCTATACTGAAGCTCATATACATGGACAGCGGTATTACACGCGTGTGGCAGCGGCAGATCGGGGTATGTTGGACGGCCGCAACTAAGTAAGTTACACCGAGTTTTATGCGCTTATGCAAATTTTGCGTATTGCGGATGAGCAACCTGTGCGTCGCACCGCTACAAAATTATTCCAGTTACCTCTGCTTTTTTTCCACGTCCGCGAGGAAAGTAATCTATCTTTCATATATGGAACTTGAGTATTCATAGCCGACTAGAGAAAATGCAATTAGAGCGTGATTCAAGTAGCGAACATAACGATTTTAAATTCGTTCATGAATGAGGGTATCTTTTTATGGACAGCTATATGTAATAGTTTGATCAAGTGCTCGAAGGAATACGTTTTCTATACTCAACACCTCATAAATCTCAGAGTTCAACTACCCCTATAGATATATTATACAACTCATACCTATATAAAACGCAATCAGATTCTATCCGAGTCCAAAAGATCATTGACCCGCATCTTTCTCTCTCTCTCTCTCTCTCTCTCCCGCTCGATCTCTCTTTTCTAAAGCTTTGCCGGGGAGTTTTCGCGAGTTATAAATTTTCTTTGCGGCTTCCGCTGGTGGCGTGTGCCAAGTGTCGATTGCGCTACTTGCTTTCTCTCTGCCGACACGAGAGGAAGTGTCGGAAGGTCCAGAGAAAAAGTGATACAGGATAGACGCGACGTAAAGCGATTAGGTTGCTGCCGTCGCGTCAGTTTTTAGCCGGAGCGAATGGCTTGGCAAACATTTTATTGCAGCTCATCGTCATCGGAGACTTTGCTGCGCTCAATTCGGGTTAATGCTTACGAACGACTGACTTTACTCTTCGATCTAGCTTTTATCGAGTTATTTATCATATTTTAAAAATGATTTAAACCCAGAGACATACAAAACACGCGCGTAAGTCTCCGTTGCATATCTGCGACGTAAAACAGCATCGCGCGCCATTTGGCAAAGTTCTCCTAAGCGGCTTCGCCTCTAGATACACGACTGCACTGCCAGAATATTACCGTGGTCAATGTACCAAGCGCGGAAAAATCTTCAGCGCGGGCGTATGCGTCCCTTAAGCTCGCGTCTGGATGGAAGCGGAAGTGAGCCGCGAAGCGATTTCTATTTTACACGTCACTTGAGGTTTTCTTGTCCAGCACGCGTGTGATGGGCAGGGAATAACAGTGCGGAGTAAGTCGAACCGCTGCTCGTATATAGTGCCCTCGGTGCCTTTAATGAAGCGTTTACCGCGAGTTATCGACCCTGTATTATATTATCATTTATTTTTCAAAATATTGTAATTCAATTCATCGGCTCTATAATATACACTCCATTATCTCGTACATTCGATCCGCAGCCAAAATCCCATGGGTATAAATAACTGCAAGTCAGGCGGAGTTATAAAGCGCTGATCGAAAGTACAGCGATGCGCTCATGCTTATATATATATATATATATATATAGTAGGGGGCGCCGAACTGCGCCACCACCACCACCGCTGCGCCGGCCTAAATTACTTTGCAGTAGTATATATACATAGCGCCGCCGCCGCAGCCGCCGCGGGCTCGGTCTCACGGTAATTACCAAAGTGCTACCGCAAAAAAGCATCCCCCGCGCAAGAAAAGTTAGCCGCTTTCGCGCAGGCCTGCAAGCAGGCTTGATTAAAAAAAGAAGAAGTAGGCGAGGAGCATTAGGTGAAAACTTTGTTTCGCTTTCGATATTCGAGAAGACTGCTTGAATTTTTTAGAACCGCGTCGCGCAAGCCGTTGCGTAAAACATCGAGGTGTTTATACAGATCGTTTTTGAGGAAAAGAAAAAGAACGAGCCGCACACAGTCTAGTCGAATCGAAAATCGCAACGCCAGCACACACCTTTCGTGCCAAGAAAACGAGGCCGTATACACGTAAATGTAAAAGTCCGGCGACGTCGAGCCGCATTGTCTCTCGTTTGATATCGCCGAATTACACACAGGGCTGAAGAGGAAAGATGGGCAGCAGCCCTGCGATTGGCACTATTCCACCTGCGAAGAACCGTTTCCCCTCGAGCGAATGGCCTCTCCCTCTCTATCGCTGTTCTTCCTTTTTTTCGGATTGCTTTTTCGTGCGCTATATACGTATGGGGGAGATGATTATTTATGTCGACTGTTGTTTCGGCTCTGATTGCTGCATCGGCTATATTGACACCCCTCGCGAAGCTTGTTCTGAGGATTTGTATCGTGCATCAGCTTCAGTCTGTTGTCGGATTTTCCGTTTCTCCGAAACACGGATATGAGATTATTTATTTACATCGAAGGAGAAAAAAGAAGGTTTGTTTGCTAGAGACACGATCTCAAAAGCGCGGCGAAGAAACAATAATCCCCGAAAGTAATACATTTTAAACTCATGTGTGTGTGTGTGTGTCTCTCTCTCTCTCTCTCTCTCTCAAAAATCCTTTTTCACTTAGCCAGCCCAATGCACCTGCGATGCACAATGGACCCCACAAAAAACTCCCGCGGTGTGAAAGGAGACTATGCTACTGCTGCTCCCCCTACCCACGAAGAGAGAGAGAGAGAGAGAGAGAGAGAGAGAGAGAGAGAGAGAGAGAGAGAGAGAGAGAGAGAGAGAGAACGAATGAATTTGCGGTATAACGCTTTGAATAAAGAAAAGAGCAGCAGAAAAAAGACGAAGCTCGGAGAAACAGCAGCGCCAAGACAGAAAGAAAGAGGGTATAGCGCGCGCGCAAAACAAAAACCCAAGGCGCTTTCCTAGATCCTTGCGCGCGCGCGAGACAGAGAGAGAGAGAGAGAGAGAGAGAGAGAGAGAGAGAGAGAGAGAGAGAGAGAGAGAGAGAGAGAGAGAGAGAGAGAGAGAGAGAGAGAGAGAGAGAGAGAGAGAGAGAGAGAGAGAGAGAGAGAGAGAGAGAGAGAGAGAGAGAGAGAGAGAGAGAGAGAGAGAGAGAGAGAGAGAGAGAGAGAGAGAGAGAGAGAGAGAGAGAGAGAGAGAGAGAGAGAGAGAGAGAGAGAGAGAGAGAGAGAGAGAGAGAGAGAGAGAGAGAGAGAGAGAGAGAGAGAGAGAGAGAGAGAGAGAGAGAGAGAGAGAGAGAGAGAGAGAGAGAGAGAGAGAGAGAGAGAGAGAGAGAGAGAGGAGAGAGAGAGGAGAGAGAGAGAGAGAGAGAGAGAGAGAGAGAGAGAGAGAGAGAGAGAGAGAGAGAGAGAGAGAGAGAGAGAGAGAGAGAGAGAGAGAGAGGAGAGAGAGAGAGAGAGAGAGAGAGAGGAGAGAGAGAGAGAGAGGAGAGGAGAGAGGAGAGAGAGAGAGAGAGAGAGAGAGAGAGAGAGAGAGAGAGAGAGAGAGAGAGAGAGAGAGGAGAGAGAGAGGAGAGAGAGAGAGAGAGAGAGAGAGAGAGAGAGAGAGAGAGAGAGGTTTTCATACAAACACACACATATTGCTTTTCTTTTTCTCTTATATATACTTCTTCGTTCGGCTTTGTTTCGCTCGCGCCGATTCCCAGGTAGATCCGCTTAGAGCCACGTATTTTTCAGTGCGTGAGTCGCGACGCTGATGCTTTTTAGCGAGAAAAAGGGTACGCTCGCGACCCCTTTTGTCTTGCGCCAGGACGCATATATATATATATATATAACGTAAAAAAGACACGGGTGGTAGTAGTAGGCGGTTTGAAAGGGAGTTTTCGAGGCTTTGTTATTCTGGCTTGTTTTCGGCTAGGAGACGTTTACAGGTGTTATTAAGTGTATATATACTCTCAACGGTCGAGATTTTGGGCTTGTTTGTTGTGAATTGTGTATATTATTTTTTATTCATCTCATTAAAATCAAAAACGTTCAATCCTCGACTGTGCCGTCAAGTGGCCTATCTCTTCATTGAATACCGAATGAAGCGCACGGCGCTCCCATACCGGCGAAATTATTCATCGAAGCAAAACGAAGCAATATAAGAATAAAAAAAATGAAGAAAAACAGCACAGCTCTTTCTCTCTCTCTTTTTGCATCCACCTCCAAAAGCGAAGGCCACGATCGTTCCCGGGATTCTTCGGATTACCTCACAGGCCGGGCTGAATCTTAATTAGATTTCAAGCTCCACTGCTCTTTGTTTCTCTCTCTCTCTCTCTCTCTCCCTCAAACTTGATTCACGAGCAGACCCGGAATTTCCGCGTCGATAGATAGACATCGTTGCTGATGCGAGCGCGCGTTGTCCCGCAGGGATATCTTTGTGAAATCTGCGATTTATGTAGGACTGCTCCGTTGTTGCGGTTCATTAATTTTTTATGGATGCGGCGTCCGATTGATTAGAATTTTGCGACGAGACGCTGATTGTGTATTGTTGACCACGTGGGATTTCCGGTCTTCTATTGTAATTGGTTTTCTGCCGAGCGAATAAGAAAGGTGTATACGTGCTTTTTTAGCTCTATATCCAGCTCGATTGAAGAGGGAAATATTCGAGTAAAATCATGAGATATCGCGTTATATACTTATAGCTCCTCTCGGCGGAAGTCGTGCAGAAGCAGCAACGAACTAATGACATGCGTTTCTTGGAATTCATGAATGAATAAATCCGATTACCTGAAATAGACGAGCTTTAATTTTCTCGGCATCGTGTGCACGAATTCCCCAGCTTTCTCGGTTAAATCATACCGAATAAATTGATATAATACTCCGCAAAAATTAACTCGATTGCTGTGCGCGATCATTATCTACAATCCAAGTCAATACATCAACCGATCGATGGCACTATTATTTCTCAACTATATACCGAACCTCTTTTAAACTAGCGATTTCCCACGACCATCGGGCAGGCATCATATATATATATACAGGTCTTCGCACCTTATCATTATTTTTTCCTCCTTTTCCCTAATTCGGTAGGATCTCATTACGAGGGCTGAGCCGCCGCCGTTGCCGCAGCGCAATTCATTCGCAGGATTTACGGGCAATTACAGTTCCGGCCTTTCGGAATTAGCGCGCGCGAACACTCTCGCTGCAGCAGCGCTTCTTACTTTCTCTCGAAGGCGCGAAGTAAACGAGCCCCGGCAAGAAGAAAGAAGAGCTACTGCCGCCCTCTCTCCGCGGCTGCTCGTCGTTGACGACGTGCTTAGTACAGTCTTGGTGAAAAATTGTTTCCCGAGGATTATTTGCTTCTGGTTGTATGCGTTTAATTTTATATCGAGTATACATAGGGTATACTTGTCTCCAAACGCTAATTACATAGCATATATATCCTCGGACTGTCCAGCCAATTGCGTATTCTTAATAAGTCTCCGCGACGCCTGTTAACGAGGTCACGGGGTGTTGGCGGGTATACTCGCATATATTTATATATACGTACGCCCGACACAGGTATAATATGACGTCGGTTATAACGCGGCAGCTCCTCTCCTTCTAAAAATGCTAATTTTATGTGTTCCTCGTCGCACCGCGAAACGCGCACAACGTCGTGAGCGTGTATGTGCGAGCGAAGAAAGCGCCGGCAATTATATACCGCGAAAGGGATTATGAGACGGCGCTTTTGAGGATACCTGCTGGTATAGCTCATGAATTTACCATGGCCGAACCCGTGATTTCTCTCTGTGGATATATATATATATATATATACACTATATATATACTTGGATGATCTTTGTAGCTTGGACGAAGTAGAACGAGAGTCAAAGGATCGTTGAAAAAAGCGTGAGAGAGGTGAGGAACTGATGATGTGGACGATGCTTTCGATTGGTTTTCTCGGTAAAAAACGGGAGTCGCGAGGAGGCTCAAAGAGTTTAGCTGATGATGAATTTATGCAATGCATAAAGTATAATCAATTTATTTGTAAATTTTAGAATAACGCGCGTCTAAAAAAGTCTCTAATTTAATTGATTTAATCAAAGGCAAATGCGATCGAAAACCGCTGCAGCGCACAACACATCCATGATAAAAAAATTAAAAGCAACGCCGACGACGCTGCAAAAAATCTCCCGTTTCGTGCTCGCTTCATTTCACCCAGCCTTGTGATTTTAACGTCTCTCCTCCGCAGTACAGCCCCTTTCCAAAAGGAGCAACGAACCTATAGGAGAGCTCGTGCAGTTACGCAACGCGACCAGCAGCAGCACCCCATTCCGGACAGTGCACGTTGGATGCCTTGGCAGTGGTCTCTCTTTTTTTGTTGTTGTATCCGCTCTCGAAAAATCGCGTCCATTTCCGCTGGTACTGGCGGCCAAGCCGGAAAGCCTGCGCTGTTGCTGCATACGTTTTCTCTTATTTGAGGCGCAACGGGCCATCGATTCGTTTGAGAGCTGGAGACAAAAACTCGAAAGAATTGGAAAGAAATTTAATAGCTTCCTTCGTGCGAGTTTTAGTCGCGCGTAGTTTCTCCCCTTTTTGCGCGCAGCGGAAGGGGCTCTGGGATATTCACTGGAGTTTGAGAAATTCGTGGAGATATAATTGTGGATAATAATCGTATGCGAGTAACGACCGTAGCTTGTATATTTCTGAATCAACGTTCGAGAAATATTTATCTGCAGTTCTGAGCAAGGGATCTTTATGGAATTTAAAATCGCCGAAAACTGCATATATATATATATACTCTTTTGCAAAATTTAGCACCTGATAATTTTTTACGAGAAACTCCATACCCGGAGGAGAATCGCTGTGCTAAAAGATTCAGGATGAAACTTTGTTTCGCTCGTAAAAAGAAACTGTATACATAGTATACGTCTCCTCGGGCCGGTTTAATTTCGGCTCTTCTCTCTCCACTTAGCTTTAGATAAACACAATTAGATTTAGAATTATCCTAAAACTTTAAAGTCTCGTATTTCTCCGAGTTTATCGCTGTATTAACTTTCTTCGGGTGTTGTTCACACGAGAGCATATATATTACCCCATATAGAAAACTCGTTCTGCAGAGTCGCACGAGATGCAATAACCAGCGCTAATCCTCCAAAATATCATACGCTTAGAACAAAACGATCTCGCCAAGTCGGTTACCGCAGATATAGACAGACTTGTATGTCGTAACCGAGAGAGCCTTTTTTTTGCCGCTAGATCAACAGCCGAATCTATAATTAAACTCGGGCGAAGAAATATAGAAACTGCAGAGAGAAATCAGTCGTTGGCGATCGAATTTTTCACTCTTCGTCTTTGCCATCTCTCTTTCTCCTCTCTGCCACAGTCCGGTCTTTGGAATGCCGACGCTCCAACAAGAAGATCGCGATTCGATTCCCCCAACGGCGAGAGTGGGAGGTCTGCGAGGCAGTAATGCCAAGAAGCTCCAACAGCATATATATATATATACGTAGCGAGGAGAGAGGAAGAAGAGGCGCAAGAAGAAGGCGCGCACAGAGAGAAAGAAGGGAGAGTCAATCGAGAGGCACAGAGCGAGCGCGATAAATAACGCGAGCGCCTCGTCGCGATTAAGCCTGTGAAAATGAGGAAAAAGAAGGAAAGTCAAAACAATCGAGGGGCGAGCGGGCGAGAAATCAGAAAACGAGGAGGAAAAGCAACGGTTATGAAACGAGGGAAGAAAAAAATGTTGCTCGGAAGGAGAAAGAAAACAAGAGACGCCGCTGTTGAAATGCGCAGGGTTTTGTGCAGCAGCGGAAGCCTTCATGCGTCGATAGAAAATAAGTGACTATGTAGTTACTCAAGACGAGTGGACCCTTTGAGAAATTACTGCGCGTTTACTCGCTGAGAAATGTCGTGTCTTGCATAGCACGTCTTTTTCTACTGGGGAATGCTTCGCTGTAGACTTGTTTTCTTGAATTTTTTTTTAATATTAGAGATGTCTGTTTTTTGACGTTTAACTGTATTTGTTTTGTATAGTCGGCCATTAGCTCAGCCGATCGATAAAGCTTCAACCGTCTGTAAACAGGACGCATACTTGTCAAAAGAAGTCTGTTATTAGATAAGGTGTCTTTTCACGTCGCTTTTGTTTCGATAAAAGACAAGATGTGTTTCGAGTATTCATTATTGATTCGACTTCTATATAAGTAACTCGTTCTTTGTCACGAGGCTTCTCTACGACTACGAACCGTATAAAAAGTTTTATCTTGCGTATCTGTTCTGATGAGAGAGAAGTATGTACCGGCGACGAGTAAACGTCTTGGTGAACATTGTATTTCACTAACCCGAACCGGAAATTCATACTCTCTCAAAAGCTGTCTTCGTCGTAAAATTTACGAGGCAAAAAATTTCGGCAGCAAGAATTAGGCCACTGCTCCGACTCGGTACACTTAAGATTCTTCTTTTTTCTCTTCCTCTACACACCAGCTAAAAAAGAAGCTTTTGACCCCTCATCGTTAAAAGCCATACATATATACGCACTTCCATAAAAAAAAAGAGCCAGCAGATCCTCTATTACAGTTTAGCCTCGTAACCTAACCTCAACCCTTGCGTCACACAGGCCATAAATCCACTCGAAAACGCGGCTCTCGACTTTTAAAAATGGCGACAGACAAAGAGAGCGAGAGAAAATTCTATACTCGGCTCTATATGTATACACACGAATAAATCGCTATCTACAGGCCTGAATCGCGCGATCCACACACACACACGCACGATATGGGGGGAACGGAACAGCAGCCGGTGGCACAGCAGAGGCTGACCTTGGCCGCTCGGCATTAACGAGATTTCGGCACGTGCGTCGTAACTTTCGGCGAGGGGACTATAGCTGTGCTCGCCGGCCCCCCCTTGTGTATGGAGTATACACTGTCTTCGTCTTCTTCTTCCTCTTCTTGACTTTCTGCGGCGGCGGCGGCGTCTATATACAGTGTGCGCGAAAAATCGAATGATACGGAATAAAAGTTCGGTGCGCGTGCACTCTGCCGGCTGGGCATTTTATTCCTTTATTGCTTTCGCTTTTGTGGGTCAGCTGTTCGCTCTCTCGCCTTGTTCCAAATGCTGATTTCTGAGGCTTACGTCGTTGCTGTATTTTATAGCCCATACGGCTTCGTTTATTCCTCTCGGCGCCTCTCTGTGTGCTATAGGTTTTTTATGTATGCATTTATTGGTCCGAGTTTGATTAGGTTTTCTTTGGTCCAGGATGGAATTTCGAATTCGATGGCTTTCGATTTTTTTGTACGAGTCTGGTAACTTTTTTTTGGATTTACACTTTCACTACTGGTCGACCGGCTTGCATGTATATCCATATGTGCTCTGACAAAGATATAAACGATGCGTCATGATGGTCGTTATCTTGAATTCGCGCTTCTTATACAATTTACAGATCCACCGGCATGATTACGGCTCGGATTACGGTATACGAGTTATACCTGATGAGCGTGAATCAGGCTAATTCAATTTGCATTTTTATCTACCAGCGTTTAAATCGAATTCGTGAAAGTATGAAATCGCCGTTACAGTATGCAAATTTTCTCGTTTAATACTTTTATTTCTTTTTACGATCCGCAAAAACTCTTCTTATCGAAAATCGTAATTAGCAAGCTGCTTTTTCACAAAGGACAAAAAAATAACAGCAAGAACCAGATAGACGGAGAAAAATCAAACCCTGAAAAGGCAACACCCGGTACCAGAGCCAGCAGCAGTAGATCAGAAAGAAAGAAAAGGAGTGCGCGTGTCGCCGTCGCGTGACCGCAAGCCTCCGCGAGAGATCGTCTTCTCTCAGCGGCGATGAGCCTCGTTATTTCTGCCGCCGCTCCTGCTAGCTGCTGCTCTACTGTCGTCCTATAGCACCTAAGCCGAGAGTTATCGTGAAAAATAGAAAAAAAAGCAGAGTTGGTGCTCTGCAAGAGATGTCCTTGCACGCGAGGGAAATACGGTTGCATGAGAGTAAGAGTATATTATGCGCGATGATTTTATACAAGTTGAAATAAATTGTATACGATCGTTTACATTGATGGGTTTTTTTGGTGATTTGAGAAGGTATTTAATATAATAGTTTTATATTTTGTATATTAAAATTTTTGTTATAGTTAACATAAATTTTTTTTTAATTTTATCGTTAAAATCCATTTTGTATCCATTAAGTATTTTTAAAATGTATATGACTGTAAACAGTCAGGCACTGAAATTTTATCTTGTTCTCTCCTTTAGTAAAATAGTCATTACCAGTAATTTTAAATATTTACTATATAATTATCGTTTTAAAAATGTAAAGAGTGAATGTCGATAAAGTAGGTATTTCTGCTTCTTTGCGTTGAGCATCGTAAGAAGGTAACGACACTGGTACATCGCTTTCTATGTTGTCGACGCTTCTGCATAAATACATCATCTCACGAGATTCAATCATCCAGAAAAAGACACCAAAATTTTTTACTTTTTATTATACAATAATTATACAAGTAATAACTCATTTGTCATATCATCTTGATAATCATAGCAAATTTAAGAACATGGCGCAGTCCTCCTGATATCGTCTTCTACCAGAGATCCGTCACCGTGTCTCTTCGCGTGACCTATGACAACCGAGGGTGAAGCTTTTTTCAAATCGTAGGCCAACCCGCAGTAGGCCATGAACTCGAGCAATCTCGTGCTCAGACCTTTTGAGTAGCCGAATTCGGACATGCCATAGTCCTGAGGGAAGATGTGATGGTAATTGTGCCAACCATCACCCGAAGTTGCCCAGTCCGCGACCACTGATTGCGTTGGTCTGATTCTCCTAAAAATTAGAAGTTTGCTTTATAGTACAAAGAAAATGAGAAGAATTAATAATTCAAAATGTTACTTGTCCACTGGTTTCATTCCATATGCATGAGCAAATGAGTTGACGGTCGAAGTAAGATGCAGAATGACTGCGTATCTGAAGAAGTAGTTGACGAACACCGATAACCAGAAGTCTTCACCCCAGCCGTATACCGGTATGAGAGTTGGTATCATAAATGTGATCAAGACGTGTAGTGGGAGAAGGTACCTGTTTGGAAAAGACATATAATAGCAGAAGCTTAGTGTTTTGGCATTATTATATAATTTACATTAATTTATAAAATTGATTGAAAGTTTAGAAAAAAGTAAGCACTAAGAGATGTATTTTGTTGTATTACTAGTGTAGAACGAGAAAAAGAATTCTCCATTCGACACTTGTTTTGGGCAATACAAGACCCATCTTATCCAAATTTCCTCTCGATCGTACTCGAGCGAACAGTACAAAAGAAGAGAAAGCAGCAGCAGTAGAGAGAAACGACATCAGAAAAACTTTACTTTTTCTGGAACATCACGATCTTATCCTGTTTGAGATCGGTCACGTCGATGAGTTTTCCCTTCTCCAGGACGAGGGGATGCTTGTGAGTTATAAGCCAGCCAGTGTGTGAGAAGAAGAAGCCTCGACTGGCGTTATACGGGTCGGCATCTGTGTCACTGAATTTGTGATGAAGCCGATGATCTCTCGCCCACCAGTAGATGTGATTCTGTGGTAAATTTCGGGAGGACAATTCCGGCGAATGAATGTGTTAAAACATAGAGAGCTGATGTTTTAATAGATTCTAGGTCAATCAATTATTTGGTAATACAGATCGTATTTTACCTGGCCTGACATTGTATGGAAGAAGACTAGAAGCAGCTGCAGAACTTTTGTGGCCTTGAAGCTTTTGTGCGAGTAGCCGCGATGAGATCCTAGCACTACTCCTTGTCCACTCAAGAAACCCGTGATCCAAGCTATGAACAATGAGATGACATTGAAGTAATGTGCTTGTACCAAAATTTCTACAATTTTCTTTTTACCCCATATAAACGTTTTCCAAGTAATTTTAAACAAGAAGCAATACGCTCCGTAGATTCCCATGATTTGCAGAAAAGTGTAGGCGAATACTTGATTCCATCTGTACCGATGATGATAATTAAAATCTGTACTTAGTTTATAAACTTTGATACCATTTTCGTCGTAATGGTCACAACGTTTTTTTAGTTCTTTATCCATTGTTCAGTTATACTTGCACACCTAATGAAACTTTCGACCCTAACTTTGCACTTTGGCGATCTGCGCGCAACTGAAGATTGTCGGGGTATCACTTCTATTTTTATGCGCATATTAGCATCGAAGGGAAGTGCGGCTGTAGCCATGAACCATCTTTCCTCATTATTAAAATAAATACTACATACATGCAAGGAAGTATCATCGAGCGATATAAACTATAAATATTCAACTCTTTATTAATTCACTTATTTCAAATTAAAATTTTACTAACTTCCATAACATTTTGTTATAATTGATATTTTATCATTACTTTTAAAATAACTAGTTTTAGTTATACTATGCGGTAGATTTACTACATTGCTAACTTGTAATCTTAATATATGCGTAGTTAAATTAGAAGATTAGTGGTTGGTCAATGGTAATAAAATAAATAAAAAATATCAATAATATTGTGGATCGACCGCGGTTAAGGTGCGCGTCTTTACTAGTCGTTATAAGCAAGATCTACGGATCGCGGGTTCGATATCCAGTGGGATCAGATTAAGAGTTTTCTATTTCTGACATATTGGGAAAAGTTATTCGTAGACTCTGAACTTGTACTGGGCATAGGTTTTTTCTGGGAGAGTTTTCCTTACACCACAGGCACGGTGGCGGAATCTCTTGGTAGTGGTTATAATGATGTAAAAGCGACATATACTTCCCTGGAGCGCGGATAGGATAGGGATCGTTGTTAAGATCAGACAATCTTTCACACATAAGTGATGGGGGTTTCTCGTAAAAAGGTTTAAAAGCCTCTACGGATATAGGTATTAACAGAATACAAAAAATAATAACATTCAAGTAAATAAAAATAATCTAATTTATTTCCAGTCCTTTGAACAATTAAGAATTAACAATTTTGTGTGATCCGTCACCATGTCGCGCGGAATGGGCCATAACTACGTGATCGGACGCTTTCTTGAGATCATATGCATAACCATGTTTGGCGAAAAATTCGATGGACCACGTGCTCAATCCTTTTCCGTATCCGAATTCTGACAAACCGTAGTCCCAAGGGAAGCAGTGGTGGAAATTGTGCCAGCCATCACCACCAGTTGCCCAGTGTACGATCTTAGACATCACAGGCCTTATTCTTCTAAAAATGATTCATTGTATTAATTATTCATTTGTCAAAGTATCACTGTTTATTTAGATACTAACTTGTCGATTGGCCTATTCCCATATATATGACCAAATGAGTTAATAGTAGAAATTGTATGGAGAACAATCATGTATCGAAGGCAGTAAGCCACATTGAATGAAATCCACAGATCTTCACCCCACAAGTAGTATGGAACTAACGTAGGAAATAAGAACCCAATGAAGAAGAATAGTTCGTAAAAATACCTAAATGCAGTTGTTAAATATTTGAAATATTACAAACATCTATTTTATAAAAAGTTATTAAATTATCGTTCGATACACACTTGCGTTGGAACATAATCCAGTCATCTTCTAACAAATCCGCTAAATCGATAACTTTCGATTTCTCCATCACCGCCGGATGTTTCTTAACGAGAAGCCATCCCGAATGCGCGAAAAAGAATCCCCGTGATGCATTGTAGGGGTCAGCATCGGTATCCGTATATTTGTGGTGAACTCTATGATCCCTCGCCCACCAGAAAATAGAATTCTACGACAGTAGAAATGGAATTCATCGTTCAATTAAATTATTTACTATGTAACAGGTTTGACATATACTAACTTGTCCGGCCATAGTTTGGAAAAATATCAAAGCTAATTTTAAAGCTTTCGTTGGTTTAAAGCTGCGATGTGAGTAAGCACGATGAGCTGCTAAAACTACAGCTTGGTTATTCAATACTGCCAAAACAGCCGCTAAGACAAAAAAGAATATGATAAAAAGTATTTATGTGGATAACTAATATTTTTTAATTTATTCACCCCATACGATGGTTGCAAGTTTGGCGCCGTTAAAACAATAATAAAGTCCGAAAAGTGCGCCGATGTGCCATATAACAAAAAAAAATAAAACAGTCCAATGTCGCCTTTCAAATTTGTAGTTCATGTCCGTTCCAAGCTTTCGCAGGTCTGTTTCTTCTGCTTCGGACTCAACTTCCTTAACGATTTTTGGAGTTTCATTCTCAATGAGTGTACTTTTGCGACTTTTGTGAAAGTCTAACAGATCTTCCAGCGCCGCGTCAATGCCGATCATCGACATGTTTTAAGTTATGAAGATCGACTGATTTCAACTCATTTAATCATGACCATTTTCTTTCTTTTATATACTTATTGAATAGCAGGGGTGGGGAAATCAGTGCATGTCCATTGTATGATAATCAGTAGGCGTTCAATGAATTTTTCAACGAATATTCAATAATTATATACCTGTCGCTTTATGAGATCATATCTTTTCGTCAATTTATAAGCGTTTAACTTATTCTTTAGATGAAACTTATTATTCGTCAAATGGAAAATTAAACATTTTTATTTTTATAGATACAATTTTTTCTTATTCTAGGTGCTATGCACAACACGAGAAAAACAGTGTTCCTACAAAATCGAGCTGGGCTTATTGTTTTTTCTATTGGTTAATATCCTAATTTTTATGAACATAAAGTAACGCCATACGTGCATACCTGTGTATCAAGCGATGCAAGAAAGGACGAGTGCAGCACAAGATTGATGCTGCTGCAGTATAAGCTCTGTAATGCATCGACGTCACTTACAATGCCACATTGGTATACTTCTATGGTGTTTCTTCAGGCTCACTTTTCTTCGTGTAAGAGATTTAGGATAACCGAAAAATAATAGACCGAACTCAATTTCGTGGAAACATTATTTTTCTTGTGTTCTGCATATTTCACAGAACAAGAAAATTGTGTGGTCTCAGTGAAATAGCCCTGAATTTTTTTTTAAATTAAGAACGCTCTAACCTAATGCTTTTTGTTAATTTCTTTATATAGGTAATATTTTAAATCAGATTTGTAAATTCAGTTGCTTATCATTTTCCGCTTTTATTAAAATTAAATATTGATAACTTAACTTTTTACTACTTTGTACAAAAATGGCTTTGCATAAATTATTTGGTTTTAATGCCACAATCCTCGGGGGTTATGGTGCCATCACCATGCCGTTTGCTGTGTTTGTATATGAGTTCTGGACTCGCCTTTTTCAAATCGTAAGCTATTCCAATTCGAGCCAAGAATCGTAATACCCGCGTTGAAAGCCCGGTTGAGAATCCAAATTCATCCATCGCGTGGTCCCAGGGAAAGGTGTGGTGGTAGTTGTGCCAACCGTCGCCGAACGTAAGAATATGAGTAAATTGCGATTGATTTGCTGTAAATCTCCTGTAATTTTAATCATATCATTATCCATTATTCATCTTAAAACATTAATACACTAAAGAGATGCTTACTTATCAAACGGCTTATTTCCATACATATGTGCAAATGAATTAATGGCCCACGTTGAATTGAGTACGTGCACGTATCGATAGACAAACATCGTGAAAAAAGCATTCCAGACATTTTCGTTCCAAAAGTAAACGGGTACTGTGACCGGTAATATGATGTTGAATAAGAGAAACATTGGGATAAAGTACCTGAAATTTGTGTATTATGTAGTCTTAAATTTAATTTACTTCAAGTTATTTATAGATTTATTTACTTCTTTTGAAACATAATCAGCTTATTGGACTCTATATCTGACATATCTATAGTAGCTCCTTTTTCGATTACTAAAGGATGCTTTCGCATCATCATCCATCCAATGTGAGAAAAGAAAAAGCCACGTCTAACATTATACGGGTCAGCATCAGTATCAACGAACTTATGGTGCAATCTGTGATCCCGTACCCACCAATGAATGTGGTACTAAAAATCCAATGTTCGTGCTCTATAATATAAATGCATTTAGTCGAAAATTTAATTTAATTCATCGTACCAACCTGTCCAGATATAGTTTGAAGAATAATAACAAAAACTTGTCCCAAAGTCGTTAATTTGAAAGAATTGTGCGAAAATCCACGATGAGCTCCGAGTACAATACCTTCTGCGCTTGCAAGACCCACTATACATCCTTAAATCAAATAATTGTCTTCAGAGCATATTTGTTCAAATTGTTTATCATGAAATTATTGAATGATTAAATTATGTTACCCCATATAAAAGTTAGCAATTTTATCCTAAAGGTAAGTGTCAAATATAACCCGTAGAGTGCTCCAATGTGTAAAATTATAAATGCTATTGCCATTTTAGGTAGCAATTTGTGCTTGTAATTAAGATCAGTAGTTAATTTATACTTTCTGGTGGCATCTTCATCATATGTTTCGCTTCCTGGTTCAACTCTCTGAAATTAAATTTAAATAAAAACTAGATATTAATATATATATATATATATATATATATATATATATATATATATATATATATATATATATATATATATACATATTTTAAGTTTTTTATATACGTCATCGTCGTTGGTCATCTTCAAGTTCTCCTCCATGCATGTAGTCCCGTTCGGTACCATTTTGGATAGTTTTATCGAAATTTGAATTTTTCATTTACCAAGAGTGAAGTCTTCTCTTAAGGCGAGTAACCGTTTACTGCAGATTAATATATAAATGAAGTTATCTTTATATACCGTGGACGAGGAAACATCGTCTGAATTTATATAACCAACGAATAAACGCACGACGCCATTTCCTCATCGGTTCAGAGGTCGGTTATTTACCGGTTTAAGGAAATATTCAAATTAAATATATGGTATTCTTAAATTCCAAGTTCACCGAAGCCCGCGAAAGTAGCTAACTTATATATATTCCAGAGCTACGATTTTAAAGCACATTCCCCAATCAATTATTATATCGACTATACTTACACGTTTGTAACATGGGGTAAACTCCAGCTCCGCAGAACAAGTCGTTGTGATTCTGCCATGGCAATTTCGTCATAAAGCTGATCGACTTTTTCATAAAACAATGGCTTTTCACTTTAGGACCAACAATTTTCATATTACGCTCGTCTACGTATATACAGCTATACATTCGCGCACTTTTATGCATCGCGTGACAGTCGGCACGCGTGAGATAAACTCATTACGTCCAATTGAACTTACCTAAGCAATTACTCGACTCGACTCAGACACTGCGCAGCGTATGTATATTATATACACGAGAAGGTTTATCGTTTCCGTGATGCGTGCGGAGCTGGGCCCCGAATTTTCGAGCTGCGAAAATTATACACGACGTAGAACAACGAGCTGGACTGGGTAGTAATGACAGGGTTATTTATTTATTTTTTTCAAAAATTTGTAAGGAACTGGTATAGAGTTAGACCTGAGGCTTGTCTTTGCTTTGTTCGATAATTATGAGACCTTGGGATTTTGGTATGTATTTCGTGTTTGGGAAAATGGTGTCTTTCGCAATGTTTTTTGTTGCGAAATTTGTCTCGCGAGGAGGACGAGAGCGGCTCTTTTCAAAACAGGTCTTATTCTCCCATTAATTGAATACAATGAAAAATTAAAGTAACGACATTCAACGTCTCTTGCAGAAATAATACTAACAAATGAATGACGATCGAGCAGTTCCAATCCAGAATCTCAATTTTTCCTCCAGAAAGTAAAGCGCAAGCATTCGCAATTCGCGGTCTCTCTAATTTTCAATTCAGTCCGCATCAGAAAATATAACGCACTGAATATACAATGCCGCGTTTTGCATCGTCCCCGAAATCCCCTTGCATATACGCGACAAAAGAAAAAACGAGAGCGAGATACTTCAGCCGCAGAGAGAAAAAAAAGCGGAAGCCTTCCCCTCTGAAACCCGCGGCGGGATAAAAAGGTAAATAAAGCCCTCGCAGCTCCTCTCTACCTCTTACTTTCCTCTCTCGTGTATACATATACACATATATTCGGTGGCATCTGTTCGCCGACCACCTGCCGGCAGGTGCGCACCGACTGCTTCTCTCTTTCGTAATGTGCGCGCACACGCGGGAGATACCTTCTCTCTCTCTCTCTCTCTTGTGGATATGCGACGAGAGGCTGGTATCAATTAGCCCTGGGGCTTTGTTTTGCACTCACGGAGGATCTTCTCGTGTCTCTTTTTCCGAGGTCATTCTTGTTTACAATGTGACCACGAGGGGGAGATAACGGAGAGTTGAGTATTTCATACAGGTACTCGAGACACGCGAGACGATTTTGATTTTTATCGGGTGGAAGCTTCGCTTTTCGATACCGCGAAAGGATATTATGTTTTTCTGGTTGGCGATGGGAGAGAGTCAGTGGACTTGCTGCTTTATTTTGTGCCGGGGTTCGGGGAAATCTTGTTGTCGCTGATACGCAGCTGTTCTGTGCGCGATGACTCTGCGCTTATAGAATCATGCGTGTCTTTTGTTCGTGACTTTTAGTTCTCTTGGAAAAACACGATCGATCAAAGCGCAAATGATACCTGCTGTTTATTGAAATCGTATGCGTATAAGTATCTCAATTTTCGCGTAAAACAATAATCGCGCGCACGATCAAAACATAGCCCCGTTCAGGAACTCAATATCTCAGAGTAATACAGCTCGGGAAAGAGATATCGGTTGCATAGAATTCGTCATCCTCGTTATAAGGTTCGTATAGCAGCGGTGGTTAGCTTTGCGAATCTCTGGACAGCTCACCGCAGCGGTGCACACATGTGGCGCGCACGACCGCGATATCCTATATACTGGTATGCGAATGGCTATATATAGAGAGTCGGCGGCGCGCGCTTTACCCTCTCGTGCGCTTTTGATGGCTGGACGGCTCTTCTGCGGGCTTGAGTTGTTTTGTTTGGAAGATGTCGGAGTTTGGCAAAGCGTCGAACGCGGAGGGAATGGAATCTTTGGGGTTTGTTGCAGGTTGTCTTTGGGCAAACTCGGGCATGCAAATGTGCGCGGGGGTTGTATATGTGTATGTTGCTCGTTTATGGGTCGACGAATAATTTGAAAGATGTTCTCTAATATGTTGAGCTTATACGATTGTTTCTTCTGTTTCAGGCGGCGATACTCCAGCAGACTGCCGAATACATATATCAACTCGAGCAGCAGAAAACTCAACTGCTGTCGCAGAACCTACAATTGAAAAGACTGGTAGATCAACACGAAGGCGGCGACGTGCCGACGAAGAAACGCAAATGCGAGAACCAAGGTTGGCCGATTATTTTATTCTCACGATTCCGCCGAACTATATAGCTTGTAATTACTCGTTCCGACGAAACAAAAAGTATAATCACTCAATCTCAAAACCGAAGGGGAAAAATTGCTCGGACTTAATCCCATAGATCTGCTTGAAAAATCCCTCGGCTGCGCGCATCCGCATCGAAATAATCGAATCCTCAACCGCATCATCATCATCGGGGGGGGGGGGGGGGGGCACCACCTCGAGCGCGAGCTCAATCGTACACGCAGCCGAAATTTCAAACGCGGCTCTCTCATCGACACTTTTAATTCATCGCGATTCCGTATCCGCCTCGTGTATAGGAAGAAGCAGCAGCGAAAAGCGAAATCGACTAATGACACTTAATGGCCGCAGCGGCTCGTCCCTTGGCTCGTTCTTCCGTCCGGCTAGCGGTCGTTTTGACAAATTGCTCTTCGTACGCAGAATCCGGAATGAATTTCGCGGGCCAATTTCGCGCGCGCGAATTTCGTGCGTTACAGTTCGATGCTTAGCAGCAAATGCGTCGAGAGGGAGAGTGTATATAGAAGGGGAGGAAATGGAATAACGCGCGAGAGCAGAGGGAGATTTGTGGGGATACTCCGCAGTCCGAAGCTCGGATTTGTACCTCTAGGATAGCTTCAAAGGAAATTTACGATTCATTTCGGGGCAATAAACTTCTTTGTGCAGTGCGCCACCGAGGCAAGATTAACGTCGGGATTAACGAATATTGTTGTGATTTGCTTCACGCGCAAACTCTTTTTTTTCGTCTAACTATTATTTTCGAGTAGTTCTCGCAACGCTAGCCAGCAATCGATCTCTTTTTTATCCGCTCGCCTTATCGTGTCGTAGAAGAAATTTCACGTGCACGGAGAGAACAGCGTGTTTCCAACATCTCTCAACGAAACTGATAATTTTGTACTTCTACAAAGCTTTCTTTCGGCCCAAGGAATATACGCATTCCGAGCCACCCACGCTATTTCCGAGAAATCATACAAAGAACCGCTAATTACACATGCACGAAAGAACTCGTGGGCGAAGGAAAGAAAAAAAAAATTAAAAACTCAAATGAGCCGAGGAGAACTGCGTTATCAGGGCAGCTTGTAATTTTGATGCATTACGCGGAACTGGCCCGGCGAATTTGAAGAAGCAATTAACGGCGGCGCACGCGCGCTTATTACGATTAATTTACCGGAACTCTTTTTCTCCTGTTCGTTACACGCGCGAGCGCGCGCGCACTCAATTTGCCCGGATTATCGATTAATTCGAAGGTGCAGTGTGTATGTGTGTGAATTTAACCAAGTACAGCTGTGTTGTTCTTAAATTATAAAAGGAATTTTCAAAAATAATAGGCATCTGTAGATAAGTTAAAGTCACTCTATTAAAATAGAACCATACGTGTAATAAGGAAACAGCAGAGGGCCATTATACAATCAAAAGAAAATCATCACTCTCGGCTACTACTCCCCCCTCTCTCTCTATTTTTATTTACACAGATCGGCCAGCGGCGATACCGCGACGGGGGTGGCGCGTTCGTTCCGCCGAGAGAGATTACTATCGCAACGACAATTACCCACGGCTTCTCGCGGCGGCGCCGTGATTCATGCTATATATAACGCCGCCTGCGAAATTGAAATTACGCCCCCGGGAAGCAATGCAACGCGGAGGCTCTCTTTCTCTCCTTCTCTCAGTGTGTAAAATCTCTCTCTTTCGCTACCGGTTCATGTACACGTGAAAATATAAAATCACGAACGCGCACACGTCTATATTATCGACACTCAATTTTTGCGATTTAACGGAGTGATGACGGTTATTTGAACGGGGCGCACTTTTATATTTATGGGAAATCGATGCTGCCGTTTGAGATACATATACATATATACTTTCTTTTATTTTTCGACGATTGCGCGTAATTGAGCTCTCCCGGAGGCGGTATAAGAAGGCGATACCGCGATAAAACTCGACGGAATCAGGCCGGGTTATTTTTCATTATTGAGAAGCCGAATACGCGATAAGGAGATTAATTGTACATTTTCTAATTCAATTTTTCATACCTAATAAAACTCTTCGGAAATTAGTCCGAACCCGGTGTATACCAGAAGCACACAGTTCACCATCGCGATCTTATCCAGCAGTGCTAACACAAGATAAAGGACGACATAGAAACGCTGCGGCAGCGGCAACATCCGACCCCCGAAAACGAAATCGCTTCCTGCCGCGCGTATACATCCCTCCCGGTATGCAGCTATGTAGGTACAGCGAACAGCAGCGGGCCTCGTTTTTCGCCGCGACACAACGGCTCTCTGTACGTGTCGATGCTTATCCGCGAAATTTATCGCGTACGCGGGCTTAGCTATGACTTTTGTTTTTGTTCCCGGAAAATTATGTTACGCTCCTGCGCACTTTACTGCTTCCTTCACTGGCGCCGCCGGTTGCTTACCTTTAATCGCTCTCATTGTACATAATGCATGCGCAGAGGTACATTATGTCGGCTGAGAGAAAAACGGCGTGTACACATCAGAGATCGCGAAACCGATGCGTGGGTGGAGCTACCGCGATTTTTTGGAATGCTTCGGACGAGCGAAAGTTAACGAGAAAATCGTTGCCCTTTTTTTCCAGGTGTGGTGGTGAGCCTACCCGTGCACGTGAGCGAAAGCGGCGACGAGGGCCTGGGCAGTATGTCTCCGGAGCCGCTGTCGGTGATAACTGTCTCGGCTGATGGTCACGCTACGGTCGCGAGCAACGAGGTAGCCGAGCTCAAGCGTCAGCTCGAGAGGGAACGCGTCGCCAGGCTCCACCTCGAGAAGCAGATGCACAGCATGCAGAACCAATTGTTCCCCGAACGCTTCCGCGAGGAGCAGATCATGGCTTATCAACCCCACGAGGTATAATTATTGCATTGGTATTCGGGAATATTCGTTCCGTTCGTCCGTAACGTTTCTTTGGAAAAAAAAAAAAAAAAAAAAAAAAAATCTTCACCAGGTGATCGAGCACACCAACAACGTCCTACAGCCGATCCTCGAGGACAGCATGCCCGAAGAGCTGCAGGTGGTTTCGATGGTCTCGGTACCCACGGTGGGCTCGACGCAAACGGTGGAGACGAGCAACGCCGACTCGAACACGCCGCCACTATCGCCCCAGCCGGCTTGCGAGATAATCGTGCCCAGCAACGGTGGCGACTCCATCAAGGAGGTCAACGTGGGCGATCTCCTACAGGTCGAGTCGCGGCCGAACAGCCCGAAGATCGTAGGTTTCGCTGGTGTCCAGGTCTTCACATCGGCTCTCGACGACCAAGCCAGTTCCGGTTCGTTCAGTCCAGGAACCGTCGCCTACACCACGAGTCTACCGGTGGTCACCGCTGCCGCTGTTGTCGGAGCCGCCGATTTCAAGAGCTCGGCGACGGCACAGTTCATCACGACCAGTCCGACGAGACCTTTCTCCCCTGATCCCGATACCAGTCAGCAGCAAAGGTTGCCCAGCGTTTTGGAAGCTGCTATCAAGGCTGAGCCTAAGGTGGAAGTCGAAAGGTACGTTGTAAATCGTTTATTCGAAAGGATAATGTAGCTGTATCGGGATCTTTTGTTTTAACTATTTTCATCCTCGATGGAACAGGTTGCCATCGCCATCGAATTCACTGGACGACGGAACGCCGCAGACGCGGCTCTACTTGGCCAACACGTCGCGCCAGAACCTCGAGACGATAGTCGAGGCGATCCGACACCTCGAGGGTGACCACTTGTTCAGCGACGAGCCAGCCCAGGACGTGCCCCTGGCCCTGACGAACAAGCCCAGCGGGTCCACCGTCGTTACGGCACAGCCGCTTCTCCACGCCGAGATCAACGACTTTCTTCAGTTCCACAATACAACGACGACGACGAAGCAGCAGCAGCAGCAGCAACAAGCCACTGCGTCGTCGTCGACAAGCTCGAACCCCGCGACAACCGCCGGCGCGACAACGTCTGTACAGGCTACGCAGCAGACGCAGCAGCGACCTGGGGTCATCGTCGTCAAGCACTCGTGATCCGTTGCTTCGCGCTCCAAACAGCACTAGCTCCGCTACCGAATGAGTCATCGTCAGCGTCACCCTTGGCCTCACCGCCGCCGCGACGATAGCGTCAAGTCGCGACGCGCACTCTGAGTCTCTTTCACGGACTGCGCTAGTCTGCGTATTACGCGCTATTGAGCTTTTTCGACCTTTCTTGCTTCTTTCGTTTGGCAAGACGACCGCGATCAAGAATGTTTTTTATTTCATTCGGGCTATTGATTCACGGTCTTTGAATTGTTAGAAAAAATAACGAATTTGGGTTTCCTGTAGATTCCCGTAAACAATGAGTGTTGCGTGCGGATTTTATTCTGGCTACTGGAAATTCCGCTGTAAAGAGGTAACCATATTTTTGTGAAATTCGCATCGCAAAAGCTGCATTTGATTAGACATTTTTTCTATACGAGATGCAGTATGGATATTTTTCTAAATGCAACTTTGTATGCTATGCATGCAGTGTACCCATCAAATGTAGTATTTGTGGTGTATAATTTCAAAAAAAAAATATTGCACTAACAAATCACATTACGTTTCCTTTAAAACAGGAATGAAACTTCTGTACAACAGAAGAAAATATGTATTTGTAGTATATTTCGGGTAGTCTTTACAGTAGTTAGAATTTTTCAAAGATTCAGAATAATATTCGCATTGCATAAACGCATTTTAATTTGCTTCAGTCTCATAATTTCTTTTTACCTATTTTCTACATTATGTTTTTCTATGATCTCCCCTGTAAATATTGCATTGATAAGTAAAGAGGAGATAAAATTGAGGGGAAACGAAGCTAGAACGGTCGAAAAAAACCAATAGCGGGAAACGTAGATGATAGTGAAATACTTTTTTTCACTTAAAGTATAAGCTTAGGCTCAAAACTTTAAAACAGTACCACCACGATGATTCTAATAAGTTAACAAAGTGGTAACATGCACGTATGCGCTTACGTGTTTGGATATGTTTATATACGTGTACGTATAAATATGAAAAACCCGTGACAAGCGTACATCCATGTTTCTTTTTTACATTGTTATAAACGTAATCTAATCCGCGTGCAAAATAATAAAGTATACAGAGAGAGAACGAGAGAGAGCGAGAGTGAGTGAGAGAGAGTGAGAAAGAGTGAGAGAGAGAGTGACAAGGAATTAGCACTTGAACGAACTACATAAAAAAATTGTAAAAGCAAAACTGGAAAGAAGAAAGAGGGACAATTTGTAAGTTTTTATACACGTTTTTTCCAATTTTACGAAAAAACGTTTAAAGGATGTAAGTCGAATTTTCATCACTCTTTCTTCGATTTCAGTAAAAAAGGGGCTCCCACTATATCGTTTTTATTCTTAGTTTCGTTCTCGTGAAGCGGCGGGAGGCGATGCGGAAATTTCATTTAAACGTATAATCTGTGCCAAATAATGGAGTCCGTGGCTTTTGTTCCTTCGTAGGTGTTATAACGGATAGTGCGACCGACTGACTCAGAATCACGAGTGTAAAAGCGAGAATGCGAGAGTGAGAGCTAAGCCTCTGTTTATAAGCTATTTACGATACTTTACATTTGATTTGTTTTCTTTTCCTTTCCTTTCTTCGTGCATCTTTTTACTGACTTTGAGCGTTGTAGTAATTACCAGTTTAATTGTAACGTAGACGCATAATCTGGTTTTTTTTTTCAAGAATTAGTGCAAGAAACGGAGTGAAAAATATACTTTGAACTTTTATTAATAATGGAAATACAAAAGATTGCACATTTGTTTGTGACGCCAATCGTCGTAGAATCTTTATGAAAGAGGAAGGAAAAAATGTACGAGTTTAAGTAAACACACTTAGGAGTTAGTGCGTAGTAGTTTATGCCTAGCGTTTAAAAATAATATGTTAAGGTATCTTATATGTCTCTTTATTGATAAGTAAACCCTATAGATTATCGTTTAAGTCGTCGCTGAAGACAAACACCGCGATTTTAAGATTTAAGCGAAGATAAACACAACATTTACAAGCTAAGGACAATTAACAATAGCGCGTTAGATACGTAGGAATTGTTAGTGCGACGAGAGTGAGTGAGCATTGTATGTTTGAGACGAATTACTTGTGCGAGTATGAGCCATTGATAAATGACGCGAATTTACCTGAATAGAGTACGATGCTACTGATGTCGTTGATGCATACAAAGAATGACGTGTAAGAAAAAAAAAATGAGAAACATAACCAAAATATTGGTCGCGTTTCATTTTTCCGTTTGAATTTTGGTGTTGCATATTCAAGTTGTTGTAAAGGAAGAAAGTATATCGATGTGCGGTTTGGTGTTTGCAATTCTTGCGACGTGAGCGGTCAAAAGTTTATACACATGAATAAAAGATGTTAAAGAGTACGAATTGCACTTTTGTTAGTCCTCTCACTCGCAGAGTTTCAAACGCTCTTGCACTGCTGTTTTCTTCATTGTATCAACACGAGTTAAAAAAAAACTCAATTTATATGTCGACCGGTGCGCTAAAGTAAAGGCATAAATAAAAATTAAAAGGGGTAACTCTGGCGATTTTTTACAATCACTTAAATAAAACTTGTATGTGTTCCAGACTAAACTGGCAAGAAAATCACTATCTCGCCAGAGTGCCGCCTTAAGGAAAGATGTAAATGCGGCAAGATAACTTGCGGGATGGCGTGCGTCGTAATTACTATAGCGTTAGTAGATTTAGAATTCCCAAGATCATGGTTGGCATTTGAACCAGTACCTCGATGAAGTAAAGATGAAACGAAAGGATACATTTTCCAATTCAGCGAGGACCACTGAAGGCCTAATTAAAAAAAATAAATAAAGCGACACGAACACACTTGAAAGCGCACGTTCGACGACAAGCAGTTGGATCGAGTTAAGCAGTTTTTGAAGTTATTCGCGCGCACTCGTTATACAATTAGATTTTAAAAAATCTTATTTTCTTTTTGTTTATTTTTTTGTACAAATGAGACAAAATTTTATATCGTTTTGAATAATCGGTAAAATTAATGGCGGCATTTCTTTCTTGTTGACGAGATCCATTGCACGAACGCGCAAGCTATTGCGACCTGTATTTGCTTACGTAAACGGACTAATATTTTTATGCATCGTTGTTTCGAATTCGTTACATATAAAAATCGCATTAGTTTCTTAAAAATAAGAAAAATAAAGGCTCGTCGAACGGCGGCAACAAATACTCCCCTTGGCCGTCAAATGCGCAACGGCATATGCGCACTTTGTATACGAAAATTTAATTAAAATAAAGATAATTTGTAAAAAAAGTAAATCGCGCATACGTGTCACAAGCGTAAATGGTATGTTTAATAAGCATTTAGTGAGATCCTCGTAAGCTGAAATGGTTTCGGACATGGCGCTTTAAGTAATAATACGTCGATTCGTGTTTATTTTTAGTTTGCGTATTCTATTTCCTTTTTTTTGTTGTTTATGTATTGCACATTTGATTGTTGGGCGTCATTAATTAAGTACGTCGACGTGTATTTCAGCTTACAACGAGCTTTAACATGTTTTTTCTACTTGCGTTATGTAAATTTTGCGTATGCTTAAGCTATTTATTATTCAAAGATTCTATTCGTTAAAAATTTAAATATACCAAAATTATTGCGAGTAATAATCTTTAGGCAAGGGAATAGAAATTCATTGCGGGATGATAATGAATTTTAATCCTATGTGAAGGTATACAGAGAAATACACGTCAACGTTGTAATATCAAATTTTTGCGACAGGCTTTATAGATACCGAAGTCAAATTCGTTGCTGTTCCAACGATTTTTGACAACTCAAAAATCGATATTCCGAAGTCTATAATATGATGTTTGTAATTTGTAAATTAAAAACAATTTAAGTGCGTACGAAATTGGCTTCGGTAACATTTTGATATTAAATAAGATAAAAGAAAAAGCCTGATATTTACGTATGTAAGATTATAAGAGATAAAAGGATAAAACCATCTGACACATTGACTCCGCATTCGCATAAGTTCGAGAATCAACCAATTCATAAAATAATCTTTCTTAAAAGTAAAAGATTTTGTAACGCATTTCGCATCTTGCTCAGGCATTGCTATGTTTCGAAGTGAAACGTTTAAGCAATCCTTGTGGGAAAATGAGGCTGAAAATTATTTTTGATTTCTTCTTAAGAAAGGAAGACGAATTTCTTTATGAAAAAACGAACGAATTTCTACATCGGTATAGCAGACTCTTCTTTTTTTTATTTTTTTTTATTGTAGTATTAAGTATATAGATGACCTCGCATACGATTGTTGCGGATATAACAATAATAAGAATTGAAGCGAAACTGCAAATTTTTCGTGGAGTTAGAATAAAAGAAAGCAAAATCAGCCAGTCATTAAAAAGTTGGTTCTTCATGGCAAATGGCGACTGAAAAGGATTTTGTTTAATCATTTTAAAAATAGAACTTTAAAGCATTGTTCATGGTATTTGTCTCGAATACTCTTTATTGTCACTTGATATCCAACAGATTAATAACGTTATAGAAGATTTAATAACAGTAGGTCCATCAAACTAAATTGGCGATTGGGTATAATATTCCAATGAAAATAAGACTAATAAATAAGATCCACTTTGCCTCAAAAATTATTATTCTTCATGTTGTTATTAAATCTTCAATAATTTATAAACTTTACGAAATCAACTATTCGTGGTACAAAAACCATTGCAATAATAATTATATTGCTTATTTACAATTGTAAGGAAAATTAAAAATATACAATTCTTTCTCCACTTATGTCTGTGCTTTTATTATAAAAAGAAACACATATAGACGAGGGCTGTTACAGGAATACAAAAATTCGGATT